>MU227747.1:2290644-2308014 GCA_018584345.1 Thuja plicata
TTTAAAAATATAGATTAGATTAGAAATACATATACATTTTAATTAAAAAAAACGAGCAACAAAATTGATAAAAGTTGAAAAAATCAAAATTTGTAAGAAAATATATTTTTTGTAAACTTAATTTTTTTGAAGTTAATAATATATATTTAATTTAAAAATATATAAGTTAGAAATATATATACATTTTAATAAAAAAAAAAACAGCAACACAATTGATAATTTAAAAATAAATATTGTTCAAATTAATTTAAAAAATGAAAAATAATTCTTATTCCCATTCCACATAATGGGATCCAAACGCAGAATAAATTAATTCCCAGTCTTATTCTAGGTGCACCAAACAGGTTCAAACCTTATTCCAGCTTTCGTTTTGAGCATAAATTAATTCCAGAATAGGCTCTTATTCTAGAATAGGCCTATTCTGGATAAGTTAATTCCAGGTGCCAAACGGGCCCTAAGTGTGCCCCTTCGTAAGAAATACGTTTTAGTTGGCTGTTTAGACTTTTCACGAATTGACTAGGTAGACAAACGCCTTGTATATTCAGCTTCTCTTTTCTCATGATGCGAAGCAAATACAGATCCGTTGCCATTGCACAAGAATTGTGAGACAATTTTTTCAATTCACCTAGTATCCATACACTCTTAATTTTGCGTACTAATATATAGATTATAAAAGGTATGTCAGATTATGACGATGTTTTGTTATTGTCTCTGTATATAAAATTAATATTGTAAAGTTAAGGTTTCTGGGTATTCACGGATTTCTGTGTAAACACTACACACATACTTTAAAATGTGATCATTCCTGCTATGTTCTTGCGCCAAATATCGCAGTGGTAGTCGTTACGAAATGTCCCAATAGTGGTGCACAAATGAGCCAATTACCAACCAAACCAAAAAAGCTAAAAAATGATCAGCTATTAGTACATATGCAATCAACTATTAGTACATATGTTGTCATTTATGGGACTGATAAGTAGGAGATATTTTCCACAAGTCAAATTGTGATATTGCTACCAGAATTCAACTCTATAGTTTTTTTGAGTCAAACTCATTGACCCATGTTTCATGAGAAGTGGTTTAGAGTCTCTCATGAGAATGAATGAAACACTTAGCACTCATTTTTGGGATTCCTTTAATATTAGTAATTGGGGGGTAAATAGATGAAAAGGTAAAGGTTATTGGATCCCCTAACACTATTGGGTCCTTTCCCCTTTTTTTTTTTTTGTGTGTGAAATTGTTGGGATTGAGGTGTTTTAACCCTTACAAATCTTATTATTAATTATTATATTTATTTATTATTTTAATTAATTAATTGTTTACAAATGTCTAGTTATTTAGTGGAACTGACAAATTTGGTGACATCCTACTTGACAATGATTGTATGGCATATGTTGCATATGTGGAGGTAAGCATCCCACTTTGAGGATCTTGACAAATGTAATGTTATAACTTTGGATGACAAACTTTATTATATATTGGACAAGTGGTAAGAGATACCTTTTTAGCAACATCTCTCTGGCAACTGTACCATTTATCGTAATTATCAATTAGTGAGAAATTAGAATACTCCTTGTATTAGATAATTTTTAAACAAGTTTATTTTGAGAAAGAAGATGTATTATCTAAAGATGGAAGATGAAGGTGTAACAAGCTAACTCAACTTGCAAGAAAAGTAGCATAAAATTTAAACTTTCATCTAGGTCAATGCACAAAGATGGTGTGCAAAAAAGTGGCCACCATATAAAAAAAATTCAAAAAATCAATAACACTATCGAGTTATTTAAAATTTGAAATAACCCGATCGGGTTATGGCTCGATAACTACCGAGCCTAACTTTTATAAAACTCGATCAGGTTTTATGATAATAAAAACTCGATCTGGTCTTTAAAACATTAAAATTGACATATGGTTGTATAAAACTCGATCATGTTTTTATATCAAGCAAAACACAATCGGATTATTCAAAACTTAAAAAAAATTCAAGCCTCCATCGAAACCCTCATTTCAACCTAAGCTTTGTGGACTTGGAACAGTGAGAGGAGGCAAAAACAAGCAAAACCCGATTTGGTTTCACAAAACCTTGCCTTTTTTTAGTGTTTCCAACTATTATTCACAATGTCACGTCGTAAGAATACATTTTTTTATTGTTTTTGTTTCAAATTGAATTGTAATAGGGTTTTTTGGATTGATTTTTTTTTTATTAATTTCATGTCACATTCTCAAAACATTGCCTGACAACAAAAAAACACAACAACATGTTCGTGAACAACAACAACAACATGTTCCTGAACAACAACAACAACCACTAGACCCTCAATACGCCACCCCTCTAAAACAAGAAAACCCTCAAAACACTTTCCCTCAAAAAGAAAATGCTCAAAATGTCACCCCTCAACAACAAGAACAACCTCAAAACCCTTTGCCTCCTCTAGTAGAACCTGTACAAGCCACACAAGAGGATCTTTTAAATCGCTTATCACAAAATAATTCCCAATTTTCTCAGAAAGTGAATAGGTTGAGGTCCTCGGATCATGAGCATCATTCATCCCTTTCCACAACTCTAGAATCAATGGTCAATGGTGCCAATGAGGTATCTAAATATGTTAATAAATGGGGCACATATAGGGATAGATGTCATGCATTCTATTATGATGGGTTGTCATATGATTAGGTGAAAAGAAAATCTATAAGTAAAGGTGATTTATGTTCTCTTTTCACCGAACCTAAGACTAATGAGACCTTAGCTCAAGATTCAAAGAGGTTTCCTATACATTGGTGCAATCACGTTGGGCTGAGAAATGCTTTTTGGGATAGGTGGTATATGGTCTTTGACCAACCACCTTTTAACAATAATGAGGCACCTTTGTATTTTTTGAGAAAGTTATATTGTGAGTTTATCCTCGGCTTGAAGCTGAACTACTTTGACATGCGAGAGTTTTAGGGTAGAGGGAGAGGCTCTGCCCAAGATAGACCAGGGGCTTAGAGGGTGTTAGACCCCCAAAATAGGATTGCTAGATAGCTACTAGAAACTCATGGTTCACATCACAGTCCTAGTAGCCCTGAAGGAGTCTGTGGAGTTACAGACTCTTCGGGCGGCTACGTCATTGACTGATGTCATCGTTCAACATGGCACACAATTAGTGCATCTTCTCAAACCAGAGGATGATTCAACACCTGCATCACATGCATCATTAGATGCAACTTTTGGCTCAACCACTATTTATCATATGTGTCCCAACTGCCAGTATATATGTTCTAGGGAAGATACTGGCACGAATGAGAATGGTTTCACATCCCATTTGTGTACACACTGTGGGAGTAGATGTCATGCTACCACCGCAGAGGATATGACCCTCACAGATGACCTGATGACCATGATGTTTTCTGATCAAGACAAAGTGAAAATGTGTTTATTTGTGTTTATAACATGTTTATTAATCACTTAAAACTTATAAATGTAAATACATTTTTATTTATAGAACAATTTAAATTGATATATGAATAATATGTATTGTAGGATGAAACAAATGGTGCGATTACATCACGTCATATTCCTTCCACTCCACGCACACCTGTAGTTTCGACACCGGAGGTAAAAAAAATTAATACGTTAAAAATAGAATAATACCTTGATTTCAAAATAATTTTTGATAATATATACTAGCTCTCTAATGTATATTTATTTATTATTTTATCGGGGTTGTCAGGGGGTCATATGTCCTAGGTTGATGATGTCACACTTTCGTCCATTCACTTTGGCCTAAAAAGCTTAACAATATCATATTTTGTAGAGCTCTTATTTACAATTTTTATTGAACCCATGTGAGTGATTTAAATTTAGGTTTTTTTTTTAACTTATATTTAATATTATATATTCAAATCTCTTATGTGAATTTTGTTTCTCTTAGGTTACCCCACTTGGGTATGGGACATCTTGTGTGTGAAAGACATGCTTGAGTACACCGAAACGGAAAAAGAAATCCTCGTAGACGCCTAAATGCTAAAAGGTAATTGAGTATAATTTAAATTTATTTATTGAAATGTATTATGATTAAACATGTACATGTAGGTTGATTTAAAGTCTTTTTTGTCTATTCTATATACAAAATAATTGGGGTTTACAAAATTGATTAATACACCTGATGTAGAAAAGGTTCAGGAGAGGGAAGAGGTATGTCTGTCTATGGATTTTAACAATCTAACTTTTTCAATTTCATCGTCATTATCTTAAAATTTTGCATCAACTTCGACTATGTAACATTTTCATCTTCACTTTCATCTCATGTTCTTAGTTGAAGCCCTCTTCTCAACTCTTGGATTGCATTCTTGTTTGTTCGAAAGCTCTAAATCCTTCCTCTATGACTATAACATTTGTTATCATTTTCATGCTGGAAATGCTCATAGTTGCTTCCTCGGTGACGATGCCTCCTAGGAGTGCAAAAGAACCATCTGAACCTCTAGTATCCATTTGTTCTATGTATATTAAATATACATGTTTAGATATAAGTACATGCATTTTTTTAGTTTTTTTATCGTTTCTCATCAATATATGTTATTAACTTGTATTAATTGAATTTTACATATTACATCCCCTTCGCGACTTCCAACAGATCCTCTACCATTCCATTTCACTAGGAGTCCTGATCGTCGAAGAGGGGGTCCACCACAGAAGAGGGAAGATGTACATGTTTGTCTATGTCTTTTAACTTGTTCAAGTTCTTCTTCATTATCTTCTATGCATCAACTTCAACTATCTAACATCTTCATTTTCACTTTCATCTCCTCTTCTTAGTTGAAACCCTCTTCTCAACTCCTCTTGGATTGCATTCATGTTCGTTTGTGTGGTGTATGAAATGGTAAACAACATAGAGAGGGATATTGTCCAATTCATAACACACATTGGAATACGAAAATCCCCAAAATAAAATCAGATTAACACAACCAAGTAGTAAGGGTGCTAATGCAATATTTACACTTCCTAGGGTTTATATTCCTTTGTTGCTAAAGTTGAAGAAGAAGAAGAATCAAGTAATGATGTGCAAGGAAATTACCTTGACACCTATTGAAATATGAATATGATCTAACTTAGTTAAGGAACTAATAATAGAGAGAAAAGGACAAGGAATGAATGCACCTTGAAATCGAATCGGGAGATGAACTTTTAGATCTATTTTTTCAATTGTCGAAATCCCTAAATGACTTGTAACTACAGTTCTGAGATCCCGAGACCTGTAACTTTTTGCACATGAATATTCACTACTTTCTGGGAGGGACATGTCGCCAATGGAGACTTCTACCTAGGGACAGGATGATAATGGTGACATGTGTTAGAGTGAAAAGGTATTTGTATTTTCACTTATTAATTAAATCATTATTGATTTAATTATTAAGTCACTTTTTTATGTCTAGTTTACTTAAGCTAAACTTTAGGCATGTAATAATTAATTCTTTTATTAATTATTCATGCAACCTAGGTTTCTCCACCTTCTGGTTTTCGATATCCTTTATAAGGATTAATCTCTTTGTAATTATTATTCCCTCTCTGAATGAATATTTCATCTTTCAGATCAATCTCTGTCTTGTCTCCATTATTTGCTTTTGTAACAGGTTATTTGCATACAGTGGATCTTGGTGATAGAATTCTATGAATTTTAACATGGTATCAGATCCTTGTTGTTGCAGCCCGTTCTTGAGTTTTTGAAATTTTTGGAGCGAGTTTTTGAAGTTTTTGGAGCTCCGAGGGTTTCAAGTTTTTTCAGCAATTTTTGGGTGGATGTAGGTGGAAATTTTTCGGAGCACTTTGAGCACAAAATGACCTCACAATTGAGCTCAAAAAGCCCAAAAACCCCTATTTCCATATAGGCATATCTAATTTGGACACTGTTGACTTCTGAGGCAAATCTTTTTGCCTATACAACTCTTTTCTAGGCATGCATACCGAGACAATATTTTTTCCAAAAAAAATTGGGATGCAACAATATATTTTTTTGATTTTTTTTTGCGAAAAAAAAATATTAATTTTTTTTGCTTGATTTTTTGAAAAAAAAATTAAAAAAATCTACCTTTTTGTGGGGGTTTGAACCCCACCCCACCTGCACAAGTGCAGATGGTGGGGCCTCCCCCCGCACAACGGCCAACGCTCGTGCTGCGCACGCCTACCGACCGTGTTGCGCCCTAGCCGTGGGTACCAAGGTTGTGACTTTTGATTTTTGTTTTTTTCATATTTTTTTCACCAAAAAAAATATATATAACCTTTTCACTATTAGTTCTTTTTGGTATTTTTTTTACAAAAAAATATTATTTTCTCACATGCAAGCGACATGAGCACTTGGTCAGCATTGATTTATCCGCCAAAGTTGGCTGATTTTTTAGCAATTCCTCCAGATTTAGCAGGTCTTCGCCAAATTTACCAGGGATCTCTTGGAGCTTTTTTTGCCTTTTAAAACCACTCATTTTTTTGGCTCCAACTGGAGCATACAGAGGTTGTTTTTGGACTTCCTTATATCGTCGAAAAGCTCTTTCTGACGCAAAGATTTTGGCAAGGGTTTCAATTTCTGATTTTTCTATTTCACTAGCCTTTTTTTCCAGTCAAAGTAAAGACTTCTTTTCAGTGCTTCCAAGCCTCTACAATGTGCATACAGACTCCAATTTTTGCTCACGAACAGGCGTCAGAAAGCTCTTAGGGAGCTCTTTTCAAATCTGAGATTTTTTTGGGAGATATTGATAAGGTATTTTACCCATTAATTCCAAAGCAATTATTGCATTGTTTCTTCTTCTAGCTTCACAGTTGTACTAGAGCTTGGTTTCTCTCTTTGTCGAGGGTATTTTTTTCTCACTTTCTGTCGTTTATCGCATAAACAAAACACTCTAAAACAAAAAAATCCTTCTGCATCTTCTGTCTAGTTCTGAAAGATAACTAATAAATAATAAAGAAGTGCAAAAATGGTAGATTCAACATCAGTTGAGTTTCTCACTCCTCATAATTTCCATGTATGGAAATGCCATATGACTCGGCTTCTTCGGTCATGAGGGTTATGGTCTTGTTTAGACACCATTCAACTAGTCTTAACTCATCCTTTCGAGGTCATGCAACACAGGAATAAGATGGATGAGGCCATGGGTGTGCTTTCTCTACATGTTTTAGATAGTTTTCTCTTCCATCTTTATGGATGTGATACCCCTCTTGATCTATGGGAGAAGTTTCGGACTCTTTTTGGCACAGTCAATGAGTTCAAGGCACTTTAGATTGAGGCCGAATCGACAGCTTTGGGTCCTAAGACATTTTTCTATTCAGGATTTCTTGACAAAATTCAAATATATCAGATCTATCTTGCAGGGTTGTGGAAAGAATAAAATAGATACAGAGTGCATTTACTTGATTCTTTCTAAGCTTCATGGTCCCTCTCAGATATTCTCTTCTACCTTCCATTCTACCATTGATGCTTTGGGTCTGCAATTCAACATGCCTACATTTGATGTGTTATGTGATCGTTTGACTTGTGAGCAGGCAAAGCTATCTCAGCTTGATTCTCTCACAGGATCAAAGAACCATGCATCGGTAGCTCACCCATCCTCAGGGAAGCCAGAGTAGAAACAAATATCACCGACCATAGAGTCTAAGAAGGATTCTAATTCTCAACACTCCTTTGGCCCACCTCCTCCTAAGCGGGGGGGGAATCGAAGACAAAAATACCTCAGTGTGATAATTATAAAAATCTCAATCATGATGAGTCTCATTGTTATGAGAAGAAGATAGATGGATATGAAAAATAAATTTCTGATTCGTGAGCTCTTCTTTAGAAGAGAAAAATTGGCATTCCTTCTTCTACTTCTCACAAATCTTCTTCTTCATCATCATTCCAAACAGATGGATGGGACAATGACAAGGGTCATGAATTATGTGCAATTGCTATTCCACACTCTTCTAGATGGCTACTGGATTCAGGTGCTTCACACCATATGGCATCTTCTTAGGATTTATTCTCGTCTTTTGAGGCTTCTCCTACCCCACACATTTTGATGGGGAATAACACTGTTATGACTATATGTGGGAAAGGTTCTATTGATATTGATGATGATGCATTCCATGATGTAAGTTATGTGTTCCATCTTTGTCCTCTAACCTTATCTCTATCTATAAGATTACTCACAATGGGACAAGGAAGACGGTTGAGTTCACTCCAAATTCAGTATACATTAGAGACAGTGAGACATGCAGTATTGTTGTTGATCATTCTTCTTGCTTGTACTCACTCTCTCATTTTGGTCCACCATCTCCACTGTCGGAGAATAGCTCTCCTTTTTCATGAGAGCCTATTGAGGTGAAGTCGAGTCACTTGAACTTATGTGTTGTTCCTGAGACCATTGTTGTGACTTTTACACCTCCACCTCCTGTTGAGTTTTCATTTGTTCTACATGGTTCCTCTTTAGTATTACCTGACATCATCACTCCATGCATTGACCCACCTAGTCCAGTTATTGAGGACATATCAGAGGACATTCATCTCCACTTAGATTATAGATTTCAATACATCTATTGGCCCAATTTCATTTGAGATTCCATTACAGAAGTCTCATGCGTTCTCTTTTGAACATCAACTATGCCTTCCAGTTTCACCTCACATTTAGGGTTTCCTCTTCATTGTCTCCTGCCTTTGTTTCTTCCACATTGGAGCCACATTGGTTCACTCATGGGGGGTTGGTTGTACTTATGGTTTTGAGAGAGTTTCTTGAGCCATTTCTTTTCTACATGCCTTTTCCATCTCTTGTTGGAGCATAATTTTTCCCATGTGGTTTTCTCTATTTCTCCACTTTACAAAGATTTGGTTGTGATTGGGTACCTGATCAGGCCTTGTTTCTGAAACCCAAATTTCCTGCTTTCAGTAGTTGTTTCTAGGTTTTTAACTTCTCCCTTAGTATATCTTAAGGGGGGTGTTAGAGTAAAAAGGTATTTGTGTTTTCACTTATTAATTAAATCATTATTGATTTAATTATTCAGTCACCTTTTTATCTCTAGTTTACTTAAGTTAAACTTTGGGCATGTAATAATTAATTCTTTTATTAATTATTCATGCAACCTAGGTTTCTCCACCTTCTGGTGTTCAATCTCCTTTATAAGGATTGATCTCTTTGTAATTATTATTCCCTCTCTGAATGAATATTTAATCTTTCAGATCAATCTCTGTCTTGTCTCCATTCTTTACTTTTGTAACAGGTTATTTGCATAAAATGGATCTTGGTGATAGAATTCTATGAATTTTAACAACATATACCCTAGGTTTTCTATCGAAAGAGGTTGTAGCATATCTGTCTCTATCTCAGGAAGTTGTTTCTAATCTGAAAACAAGATTTGAAGTCTTTTGCACCTACAAATATGGGTTTGTGTGTGTGTGTGTGTGTGCACGTGTGTGTGGTTTTGCCTTAGTCGACTCCCCTTTTTGGTGATTCGCACCTCCACGGATAGCCAATATAATAGAAGTAATGTGCAACATGATCGTGAATCTAGAGTAAGTCTAAATTTACATGAGCTACGAGGCATAAGTGAATGACTAGGCCTACCCTATGTATGATAGAGTGAAATCCTAGTATTAAAATGCAATCAACGTGTGATTAAAGGCATGCAAATAAACATAGATCTGAAATGTAAATATCTAAATCTGAAGCACAAATGTATAGATCTTAAGATAACAAGAAACCATACCCAATCCTAGGAGGAAGAGTACAAGTCAATCATCAGTCGGTCATCTCCTAGCCATCATCATAATCAATTTGTGTCTTCATGATGTTTGAATGCTTGAAAATAAATATAGATGCTTGATATAATTTTGTTGTAGTCTTGATTTGCAAATTCTCACTTCATAGGATATCTTCAAATTGGGGCTTCAACCTTGCAATTTATTTCGTCATGCCAAAATGAAGTGTGAGGGTTGCTTTTATACAAATTTGGGAGGTAGAGTTGAGAAGGCCGACCACCGATCTGAATCCTCCGCAAAAACCTCAAGATAGGACCTTGACCTAAATATGGGCTCAAAACCCATGGAACATGTTTCCAATGGCGACCTACCCCACCCTAAACAAACCAAAATTTGGTTTGTGGGTCCTAGAGAACCAGTGGATGCGGGGTTCAGACACACAACTTAATATGATACCGAGATAACATTTCAAAGCCACAAAAGGTTACCTAGGGCCTAGGAGGTGAAATGAATTATGTGATTGGAGGAAAAATAGAGGGGCACGCTTAGAAATAAGGTCCTACCTTTATTTTGAGAGAGTTTGAAGAGATGTGATGACCTATATAAAAATTTAGATATGCATTTAGTGCAATTATGAAGTCCTAATATGCAATCTATAATGATAGCACACTAAGGTGGGTGCTAAACAATCATGAAATTATAAACCACTTAGGTGCTTACAATTTACAATGATACATTCAACCCCCACTTTAGCAGGATATGACACTACGTGCATATGCAAGCTAAAGTACAATAAATTAGTAAATGGAAAATGATATGCCAAATCCCCCAGTGCACAATTCTTGCAAGAAAATCTTAGGAACCGCAATCAGTAAAACCACAAGTTAGTGAAAAACCATAAATCACCAAGGGCTTACTACATGAATGATGAAATTCATGGGTAACCATATACCCCCTGTTTAGGCTTGCTAATAGGAAGGTGAAACGGGGAATCATATATATCATTGCAAATTATAAATGCAAAGATTTTTGAAAACTGTTTATCAAAATGATTCAAGATAGACTTGAAACATTTGAAAAATACATTTGGATAGCTAGGAAATTGAGTCATGATTCTAGCACAACAAACGATGTAGAAATCAGAATTTTCTAGCTCAAATTATGAGTGATTGAATGAATGCATGTATTAATTGACCTAATAGGGTCTGCAAATAAAAATTTAAAAAGTAACCCAAAAGTAAATGACTTAAATATGAATCCTTGATTTCTTTTTTGAAAGTCTCATTTTCATTGCTACCTTTTGTTTTGCATGTGAAGAGGAGAGAATATGCCAAGAAGGAAGCCAATGGAGCCTACACGGATTGAGAAGCTTCATCGCACTATGGAGGATGGGACACCCCTTGATGAGGTAAGCCTCGATTCATGTGTTTAATTTTTTCCTTTGCATTTTGACTTCTGTATTCGATAGGAAAGTAGAATAATTTGCAGTTCAAGGTTGTCTAGTCAAACTGCACCTTTCAAGCTAGTGTATACCCAATGAGTCAACCTGTATCCCAAACTCAACCTATACTGAGAAAGTTGACATGTACCTAGAATCTTGACCTATACCTAGAATCTCAACATGTACCTGTATTTTTTTTGTTCCTGTAGCCATTGGAAACAATTTCTTATGAGCATTCCTGCAGATAGAGTAATTTCTTGTCTAATTATTCTAAACAATGTTGTTGTTAGTTGTTTGAGTTCGATTCCAGTAGTTGATTATGTTGAGATTTTGAGTTGTTTCCTATCATGCAATTTACTTTAACCTGTAGGATAGCATGGTTTGCATGGGACTTAGTGTACATACAATGCTAGCCCATTTCAAGTACACATTCCTGCGTTGACAAGTAAATGAGCCTTCACCATAACAAAGATAGCTACTCAGAATGGATGTCCAATCCTTGAGTTGAAGTTTTACAGCTTAGTTATTGATCTAATTGGGAAGTTCAACAGAGACCCCATCTTAACATACAGTTGGGTGACTACACTTTGGTGGATGACTTTTATGTCATAAAATTAGAGGGATTGCATGTGATCTTAGGTATGTAGTGGCTATAGTTTGTTGGAAAGTACATCATTGAGCATCATAAGAAACAACTGAAATTTATGAGTGGTGAGCAAAAAATAGAGTTGAAGGCTTTACCCAATGGTGGGCCTAGAATTTTTTTAGCATATTAGATTGAGGTCATACTTAGACATGATGACATTGAGTGGGCATTCTGGTGCTTTATATCCTCCAATTCTACATGAGGAGGGAACCAACAACATCGTGAGGACATACATACATGCTTGATAAAAACAAGGGTTTTTTGGAGACATTTCCCCACGTAGACTACCAACCATGGGTTTAAGCATGTGATAGAGTTGGAGGAGGGCATAAAGCTCATTATCACTACACCATACCGTCATCCAAGACATTTTATTGAGGAAATTAAGAAAATAATTAAGGAATTGCTTGCTATGGGACACATTAAACCTAGCTCCATCCCATTCACTTCTTCAGTGGTTATGGTGAAGAAGAGGGATGGTACCTTACAAATGTGCATTGACTACCATGCTTTGAATAAGAGGAGCATCAAGAACATGTATCCCATTCCTTGTATAGATGAGTTGGTTGATGAGTTTCATGGGGTTGTTTACTTTATGGAGATATATCTTCAATTGGGATACCATAAATACATGTCTATGAAGAGGATTTTCACAAGACAATATTTAGTTATCATTATGGACATTATGAGTTTTTGGTGATGTCATTTGGTCTAACTAGTGCACTTGCTATGTTCCAATCATGTATGAATCACATTTTTAATAAGGAGTTGCAAAAGTTTGTTCTAGTGTTATTTGATGATATCTTGATATTTAGTAAATCCTGCACCTTCAGTTTGGATGAGATACTGAGCATCCAAATGTGAGTTGAATTGTAAGAGATCTTATATTTAAGACATGTGATAGCGGCTAAGGTGTCAAGGTACAACATGAAAAGATATAGGTGATTGTGGATGGTATTGGCTAAATAGCAGACTAAAACGTAAAACATATAAAGGAAGTTGAAAAAAAGTTGAAAAAAAAAACTAAGTGTCCCCCTTGGTAAGAAATACGTTTTAGTCTGCTGCATAGACGTTTCCTCATTGTGGATTGGCCACCACTGAGAAATGTTTAAGAATTGAGAGGAATCCTTGGGATTTGTTCTAACTACAAGAGGTTTGTCAAGATATTTTCTCAGCTTGCAGCTTCATTCATAGATCTTACACGGAAGGTATCTTTCGTATGGTCATATTATGATGCATAGAAGAGTTTCCCTGTATTTTGCAGGAGCCTGCAGACCAAATCCTGGGTATGCAGGAATCGCATATGTGCTTTACGATAGCCTTGGAAATCTGGTGGACGAATTCAACAGCCTGATAGATCCTTACCCTCTCTCCAGCAATGCTGCTCATTACAGGGCTCTCATTGAAGGACTTCGCAGCGCTTTCCAATTCGGCTTCACTCACATTGTGGCCCTCGGCCATTTGGAGCTCATCAGCGAACAGGCATCTAATTTCTCACTTCTTTTCCATTTCTAGTTGTAGATCTTTCTATTATCTTTCTCGGGCTCAGTAAACTTCTGTTGCCGTTTTCTTTCATACAGTTTAATGGCCGCCGCGCATGTCGAAAACCAAATATGCAAAGGTACCAACGAAAGGTTCGCAAGATCGGTTCTTTTTTTGAAGGTCTTCAAATTGAGCATATCTCCGAAGATGAGAACTCCTACGCGCGCTCCCTCGTGCAGGAATGCTTTATGTAGCTTGCATGCAAGCTCGCTCTTTTACCAGATAATTTAGGGCTTTTTTTGGTTTGTTTTTGCCCTTCTAGGGTTTGGCGCAGGAGTTTCGCAATCGCGAAGGAAATAACAGGGGTTTTCAGGGTTGACACGATGGAATAGGGCGCGTTAGGGTTTTTGGCGGGCTTTCTGTGCGCTTATTTGGTTTTAGGACTAGGGTTTTACGGGCTAGGGTTTCTCAGAATTCTAGCCTTATATTTTAATTAATAGTTGCTTATTCTGTTCTAAATGATGTCAACAGTTTATTCATGATTATGCTGTGAACATCTCTTTAATCACTTGAGCTTATCCTGTATATCGGAGAATGATATGCTGTTTCAACTATATTGAAATTCAGCTACAATTACATGAATAAATATGATCAAAATTATATTTTGTGGAAATCCGTAATAATCGTGATTTGGTTTATGAATTGACAAAGAATAGGGCGAAAAGAGAATTGTGTTCAATAGCTGGCCCTCTATGTTTTAAAATGTGACCGGTTCTTTCCCCTGCAACTCAAATATTTTGTTATGCTCATGGTCTCTTTGTACTGCTGGTTATGTGATTGTAATGCTGTTATTTGTATTTTGTATTTTGTGACAGTATGTTTTACTGGTTCTGTGTTGCACTGTCTTGAACAAATACGCCTCTGTGTTGTTTTTAAAATGAATAATCTTTCTTTCATTTATATTGAGATTGATTGAGATTGAGAAGACTTAGGAGAGACATTTGTAATTTATTCAATCTTATAATGTTTCATCAATTAATTATTAATTAAGAATAATATAATAATTTAATATTGAATATTAAATTTCATATGATTAATAAAAAATAATATAATACATATATTATATTATTATTAATCAACTATTTTAAATTTTAATATCTATTCTTGTCTAATATTGTACTCAACAAGATATAAGATATAATTCTTGAAAAACCTTTTAAAGTTGATATAAGATATAATTCTTGAAACCTTTCAACTTCAAAAGCTCATTGACAATGTGTTTTAGTCAATAAACTTAATTTAAAAAGAAAATATGAAAATATATTTATATATTTATTTTATGAATATTTTCCTGCATAAAAATACATTAAGATAAATATAGAAATAGCTGAAATGAGAAGATTCTTTAAGCTATCTTATTTATATGCTTGTTTATTGGGCTTGACATCTGGTGAGAAGGGAACTTAAAAGCCTAGTTGCTATAAGCAAGTTGTTGAGGACCATCAAATGAGTGGGTTGTTTAGACTATGTGAAAGCCAGTTGAATGATACATTATTGCAGTGAGTGAATTGTCTTTTATGTGGCTTCGCATTAAGGGAGAGTGGAACTCGAAAATTCAGTTGAACCAAGTAGTTTTTTTAAACCATCAAATCCAGTTCAAATTATTATCATAACAAGCACAGATTGTTTGTGGCATCCCATTAACCAAAAAAAAAAAATGACACTCAGAAAAAGTAGTATAAAGGATTAGTTTTTTAAGCCATCAAATTGAATTTAAATCATTATTATATCTGGTGGAAATTACTTTTGTAGCTTCTCATTATAGGGAGAATGAAACTAAAAAATTCTATTTATTTAAGCTATCAGATTTCCATAGTTCATCTTAATGTTCAAGAGAATTTTTGGATTTGATTGTGTAATTTTTTTTATCATCAATCTAGAAATTAAAAAAATTTACACAATTAAATCCAGAAATTATCTTAAACATTTTATTTGTTTACATCACACAAACTACTTACTCCTAGACTAAAAGTGTTAAATAGTCAAAGTTGATTTACTTTTACATTAGCAAACCAACATGATGATCTTCTTTGAAAAGAAACAAGAACATGCAAAACACATTTCTTTTTGAAGACAATCCTTTATAGATAGCGAATGAGTACAAATATCTTGTGATCATTTACACAACAAACTTTGTTGGGAAACATGTAGAGTAAAAAGAATAAAAAAAAAAACTTTATGGTTTGTCAAATTTAGGGTAGCAACATGTTAGATTAGGCAAGTAGAAAGAATCCAAAAATGTCTAACGTGGAGGAAAGACTAGATACAAAAAAAAAAAAACAGGTGGATGAAGCAAAACCACAAATAGGTGAAAAAAGGGATGTTAATATAACAATGTTTGGATACTAGTAAAGAAATAAAAAAGTTTTGTTGAAGAGAAAAATTCAGAAGAGATAATGAGAAAAAAACATACATAAGAACAAATATTAAATAGAGAGAAAAAATGCTAAATTGGGAAAGACACCAATTAGCTGGTCCAATAACCGCCCACTCATTGTCATACAATAAAATCACCAGTAATGGATCATTTATACTAATAGTTGATCATTTTTTTTTAGCTTTTTTGATTCATGATTTGCCCATTAGCTTTAAGCAGTTCAATCCAATATAGTTTGCTACCTCAATTAAATGCACAAAATTAGTTATAGCCACTAGTGATCTCTTTCCTCTAACATAAAATAGCAAACCTCCTAATCAAACTTCTTCCACGACACCTTATTATAAAATGTGTACTCTTTTGTAGATTTGCTTCCACCTCGTGATCGTTAAAATCTTTCTTACGAATTCAATAAAAGAAAACCCTGACAGACTTTATCGTGAGAGCCATAATCGAATTTAACAATTTTATAAAATTGGTTCCGTATTATACGGAGATAGATTTCGCTGCAATATATCTTCTCTGGAGCGGAACATTAATGGTGTCAGGCGACAACAAAAATAAGTGTGTTGGGTGGAAACGAAATCTAAATTGAACGTGCCGGGGAAGCTTTCATTCCCTATAGATGCTCAAATAACGAGACAATATAAGGCGTAGAAAGTAAAAGTTGTAGCGGTGCATCTTCACAGTTATTTATGGAAGTTGGGCTGTGCAGGTATAAATGTAGGACGTAACCGTTCGTCAATGAACATCAACAATATTTTAAAGCAACAACGTCATTGGGCATGGCAGTTGACAGTCTCTGGCGAAAAATCAGAGCTTTAAAAGTAGAATTATCAGGTGCAGGCCAATATCTGGGTTTCCTGATAATCGATAATTGAACGCTGGATATTCTATTCTCTTCAATTACTTTTAAGTTCCGCACGAATTGACGAGGGAGACAAAACGCCTTGCATATCCAGCTTCTCTTTTCTCATGATGCGAAGCAAATACAGATCCGTTGCCATTGCACAAGAATTGTGAGACAATTTTTTCAACTGACCTAGTATTCGCACACTATAACTTTGCTCGGATTATAATTAAAAGCACAAAACACCCAGACTAAAAAGAAAAAGAAGAAAGGATAAAAAGATAAAGAAAAAAGAATCAGAAATTAAGAGACATAAATATATATATAAAAAGACAAAGAAAAAAGAAAAACCAGAAATTAAAACATATATATATATATATATTTTTATGTCTTTTAATTTCTGGTTCTTCTTTTTTCTTTGTCTTTTTATCCTTTCTTCTTTTTCTTTTTTTTAGTCCTTCTTTAGGATGTTTTGTGCTTTTAATTGGTGGTCTTTGTTATTATTATTATTATTATTATTAATTCTTGGTTATTATTATTATTATTGTTATTATTATTATTAAACACACACACACACACATATATATATAGCACTCCCACGCACATAGGTTCATATACTTTTGTTAAATTGTTGTGTGAACATGCAGTTGTTCTCATTTGTTGTGTTCCTTGTTTGTTCCGTTGTTTTCTCTTTAGCACACACATACACACACAAAACCACTTTGATTTTATTTTTCAATTTTTGTATTCGGTCTTTTGTTATATATATATATATATATATATATATATATATATATATATATATATATATATATATAT
>MU227747.1:2308179-2333643 GCA_018584345.1 Thuja plicata
TATTATTATTATTATTATTATTATTATTATTATTATTATTATTATTATTATTATCAATTCTTGGTTATTATTATTATTATTATTATTAATATTAATATTATTATTGTTTTATTTTCTCTTTTTCACCCTTAGGTAGTCTTTTATTCTCCTTTCCCCCTTGTTTTCCATGCCTTCTTTCTCACCCCAGCCCTTCTTTTATCCTTTGAGTGAGGCCTAGTCTGCATCTAATTTTTACTTTTTCTTATTGCTCTCTCCTCATCCTGATGATGGATCATGGAGTGTGATCTGAAACGTTGATGCTAAAAAACACACACAATCAAAGCTAGAAATTCAGCTCTAAATTCAATGGATTGTGGAAATCTGATCGATTTAAATGTCTAATTATTTAGTGGGACCGACAAATTTGGTGGCATCCTACTTACAATGATTGTATGACATGTGTTGCAAATGTGGAGGTAAGCATCCCACTTTGAGGATCATGACAAATGTAATGCTATAACATTGGATGACAAACTTTATTATAATATTGGACAAGTGGTAAGAGATATCTTTTTAGCAACATTGCCATTTATTGTAATTATGAATTAGTTAGAAATTAGAATACTCCTTGTATTCGAATTTTTAAACAAGTTTTTTTTTGAGAAAGAAGATGTATTATCTGAAGATGGAAGATGAAGGTGTAACAAGCTAACTCAACTTGAAAGAAAAGTAGCATAAAATTTAAACTTTCATCCAGGGCAATGCACAAAGATGGTGTGCAAAAAATTGGCCACCATATAGAAAAAATTCAAAAAATCAATAACACGATCGAGTTATTTAAAATTTGAAATAACCCGATCGGGTTATGGCTCGATAATTACCGAGCCTAACTTTTATAAAATTCGATCAGGTTTTATGATAATAAAAACCCGATCGGCTCTTTAAAACATTAAAACTGACCTATGGTTGTATAAAACTCGACCGGGTTTTTATATCAAGCAAAACACAATCAGGTTATTTAAAACTTAAAAAAAATCAAGCCTCCGTCGAAACCCTCATTTAAACCTAAGCTTTGTGGACTTGGAACAGTGAGAGGAGCCAAAAACAAGAAAAACCCGATTTGGTTTCACAAAACCTTGCCTTTTTTGAGTGTTTCCAACTATTATTCACAATTTCACGTCGCAAGAAATACATTTTTTTTATTGTTTTTGTTTCAAATTGAATTGTAATAGGGTTTTTTGGATTGATTTTTTTTAAAATTAATTTCATGTCACATTCTCAAAACATTGCCCGACAACAAAACACACAACAACAACATGTTCCTGAACAACAACAAAAACCACTAGACCCTCAATACACCACCCCTCTAAAATAAGAAAAGCCTCAAAACACTTCCCCTCAACAAGAAAATGCTCAAAACGTCACCCCTCAACAAAAAGAACAACCTCAAAACCCTTTGCCTCCTCTAGTAGAACCTGTACAAGCCACACAAGAGGATCTTTTAAATCACCTATCAGAGAATAATTCCCAAATTTCTCAGAAAGTGAATAGGTTGAGGTCCTCTAATCATGAGCATCATTCATCCCTTGCCACAACTCTAGAATCAATGGTCAATGGTGTTAATGAGGTATCTAAATAGGTTACTAAATGGGGCACATATAGGGATAAATGTCATGCATTCTATTATGATGGGTTGTCATATGATTAGGTGAAAAGAAAATCTACAAGTAAAGGTGATATATGTTCTCTTTTCACCGAGCCTAAAACTAATGAGACCTTAGCTCAAGATTCAAAGAGGTTTCCTATACATTGGTGCAATCACGTTGGGCCGAGAAATGCTTTTTGGGATAGGTGGTATATGGTCTTTGACCAGCCACCTTTTAACAATAATGAGGTACCTTTTTAGTTTTTGATAAATTTATATTGTGAGTTTATCCTCGGCTTGAAGCCGAACTACTTTGACATGTGGGAGTTCTAGGGTAGAGGGAGAGGCTCTGCCCAGGATAGACCAGGGGCTCAGAGGGTGTTAGACCCCCAAAATAGGATTGCTCTAGCTACTAGAAACACATGGTTCACATCACGGTCCTAGTAGCCCTGAAGGAGTCTATGGAGTTACAGACTCTTCGGGCGGCTACGCCATTGATTAATGTCATCGTTCAACATGGCACACAGTTAGTGCATCTTCTCAGACCAGAGGATGATTCAAAACCTACATTGCATGCATCATTAGATGCACCTTTTGGCTCAACCCCTATCGATCATATGTGTCCCAACTTCCAGTATATATGTTCTAGGGCAAATACTGGCGCATATGAGGATGGTTTCACATCCCATTTGTACACACTGTGGGAGTAGATGTCATGCTTCCACCGCAGAGGATATGACCCTCACAAATGGCCTGATGACCATGATGTTTTATGATCAAGACAAAGTACAAATGTGTTTATTTGTGTTTATAACATGTTGCTTATTAATCACTTAAAACTTATAAATGTAAATATATTTTTAGTTATAGAACAATTTAAACTAGTATATGAATAATATGCATTGTAGGATGCAATAACTGGTGCAATTACACCACGCCATATTCCTTCCACTCCACGCGCACCTGTAGTTTCGACACTGGAGGTAAAAAAAATTAATATGTTAAAAATAGAATAATACAAAGTGATTTCAAAATATTTTTACATAATATATACTAGCTCTCTAATGTATATTTATTTAGTATTTTATAGGGGTTGTCAGGGGGTCATATGTCCTAGGTTGATGATGTCACACTTTCATCCATTCACTTTGGCCTAGAAAGCTTAACAAGATCATATTTTGCAGAGCTCTTATTTACAATTTAAATTGAACCCGTGCGAGTCATTTAAATTTAGGTTTTTTAAAACTTATATTTAATATTATATATTCACATCTCTTATGTGAATTTTGTTTCTCTTAGGTTACCCCACTTGGGTATGGGACATATCGTGTGTGAAAGACATGCTTCAGCACACCGAAACGGAAAAAGAAATCCTCGCAGACACCTAAATGCTAAAAGGTAATTGAGAATAATTTAAATTTATTTATTGAAATGTATTATGATTAAACATGTACATGTAGGTTGATTTAAAGTATTTTTTGTCTCTTGTATATACAAAAACAATTGGGGTTTACAAAATTGATGAATGCACCTGATGTAGAAAAGGTTTAGGAGAGGGAAGAGGTGTGTCTGTCTATGAATTTTAACAATCTAACTTGTTCAAGTTCATCTTCATTATCTTAGAATTTTGCATCAACTTCGAATATGTAACATTTTCATCTTCACTTTGTTCTCATGTTCTTAGTTGAAGCCCTCTTCTCAACTCCTCTTGGATTGTATTCTTGTTCATTCGAAAGCTCTAAATCCTTCCTCTTTGACTATAACATTTGTTATCATTTTCATGTTGGAAATGGTCATAGTTGCTTCCTCAGTGACGATGCCTCCTAGGAGTGCAGGAGAACCATCTGAACCTCTGGTATCTATTTGTTCTATGTATATTAAACATACATGTTTAGATATAAGTACATGCATTTTTTAGTTTTTTTTTTTGTGTTTCTCATCAATATATGTTATTAACTTGTATTAATTAAACTTTACATATTACAACCCCTTCGTGACTTCCAACGGATCCTCTACCATTCCATTTCGCTAGGAGTCTTGATCGTCGAAGAGGGGGTCCACCACAGAAGAGGGAAGATGTATGTTTGTCTATGTCTTTTAACTTGTTCAAGTTCTTCTTCATTATCTTCTAATTTTGCGTCAACTTCAACTATCTAACATCTTCATTTTCACTTTCATCTCCTCTTCTTAGTTGAAACCCTCTTCTCAACTCCTCTTGGATTGCATTCATGTTCGTTTGTGTGGTGTATTAAATGGTAAGCAACATAGAGAGAGATATTGTCCAATTCATAACACACATTGGAATACGAAAATCCCCAAAATCAAATCAAATTAACACAACCAAGTAGTAAGGGTGCTAATGCAATATTTACACTTCCTAGGGTTTATATTCCTTTGTTGCTAAAGTTGAAGAAGAAGAAGAATCAAGTAATGGCGTGCAAGGAAATTACCAACACTTATTGAAATATGAATATGATCTAATTTAGTTAAGGAACTAATAATAGAGAGAAAAGGACAAGGAATGAATTCACCTCAAAATCAAATCGGGAGATGAACTTTTAGATCTATTTTTTCGATTGTCAAAATCCCTAAATGACTTGTAACTGCAGTTCCGAGATCCCGAGACCTGTAACTTTCTGCACATGAAATTTCACTGCTTTCTGGGAGGGACAGGCAGCCAATGGAGACCTGTACCCAGGGACAGGATGCTAATTGTGACATGTGTTATTTGTATTTTCACTTATTAATTAAATCACCTTTTCATCTCTAGTTTACTTAAGATAAACTTTAGGCATGTAATAATTAATTCTTTTATTAATTATTCATGCAACCTAGGTTTCTCCACCTTCTGGTTTTCGATATCCTTTATAAGGATTGATCTCTTTGTAATTATTATTCCCTCTCTGAATGAATATTTCATCTTTTAGATAAATCTCTGTCTTGTCTCCATTATTTTCTTTTGTAACAGGTTATTTGCATACAGTGGATCTTGGTGATAGAATTCTATGAATTTTAACATGGTATCGGAGCCTTGTTGTTGCAGCTCGTTCTTGAGTTTTTGAAGTTTTGGAGCTCTGAGGGTTTTAAGTTTTTTCAGCGATTTTTGGGTGGATGTAGGTGGAAATTTTTCAGAGCACTTTGAGCACAAACCAACCTCACGATTGAGCTCAAAAGGCCCAAAACCCCTATTTCCATATAAGGCATATCTAATTTGGACACTGTTGACTTCTGAGGCAATTTTTTTTGCCTATACAACTCTTTTCTAGGCACACATACCGAGACAATATGTTTTTCAAAAAATTGGGATGCAACAATATATTTTTTTAGTTTTTTTTGCGAAAAAAATATTAATTTTTTTGCTTTTTTGCTTAATTTTTTGAAATAAATAAATAATTGTTTTTACCCTTTGTGGGGGTTTGAACCCCACCTCACCTGCACAAGTGTAGGCGGTGGGGCCTCCCCCCGCACGACGGCTAGCACTCGTGCTGCGCATGCCTACCAGCTGCGTTGCGCCCTAGGCGTGGGTACCAAGGCTGCGACTTTTGATTTTTGTTTTTTTCATATTTTTTTTACCAAAAAAAATAATATATTACTTTTTCACTATCAATTTTTTTTGGTATTTTTTACAAAAAAATATTATTTTCTCACATGCAAGCGACATCAGCACTCGGTCAGCACCTAGTCAGCATTGATTTATCCACCAAATTTGGATGATTTTTTAGCAATTCCTCTAGATTTGGCGTCATCTCCAGATTCAGCAGGACTTCGCCAAATTTAGCAGGGATCTCTTGGAGCTTTTTTTGCCTTTTAAAACCACTCCTTGGTTTTTTTGCTCCAACTGGAGCATACAGAGGCCATTTTTGGACTTCCTTATATCATCGAAAAGCTATTTCTGAGGCAGAGATTTTTGTAGTGGTTTCAATTTTTGATTTTTCTATTTGACTATCCTTTTTTCCAGTCAAAGTGAAGACTTCTTTTCAGTACTTCCAGGCCTCTACAATGTGCATATGGACTCTGATTTTTGGTCACGAACAAGCGTCAGAAAGATCTTGAAGATCTCTTTTCATATCTGAGATTTTTTTCAGAGATATTGATCAGGTATTTTACGCATTCATTCTGAAGTAATTATTGCATTGTTTCTTCTTCTAGCTTCACAGTTGTACTAGAGTTTGGTTTCTCTCTTTGTCGGGGGTGTTTTTTCTCGCTTTCTATAAAAATAAAGTTACAGAAATAGAACACTCAAAATAAAAATAAAATATAAAAAAAACCCTTCTGCATCTTCTATCTAGTTATGAAAGATAACTAATAAACAGTAAAGAAGTGCAACAATGATAGATTCAGCATCAGTTGATCTTCTCACTCCTCACAATTTCCATGTATGGAAATCCCATTTGACTCAAATTCTCCGGTCACGAGGGTTATGGTCTTGTTTAGACACCATTCAGCTAGTCTTGACTCATCCTTTCAAGGTCATGCAACACAAGAATAAGATGGATGAGGCCATGGGTGTGCTTTCCCTACATGTTTCAGATAGTTTACTCTTCCATCTTGATGATTGTGATACCCCTCTTGATATATGGGAGAATTTTCAGACTCTCTTTGGCACAATCAATGAGTTCAGGGAACTTCAGATTGAGGCTGAATTGACAGCTTTGGGTCCTGAGACATTTTTCTATTGAGGATTTCTTAACGAAATTCAAATATATTAGATCTCTCTTGCAAGGTTGTGGAAAGAATAAAATAGATACATAGTGCATTTACTTGATTCTTTCTAAGCTTCGTGGTCCCTCTCAAATATTCTCTTCTACCTTCCATTCTACCATTGATGCTTTGGGTCCGCGATTCAACATGCCTACAGTTGATGTGTTATGTGATCGTTTGACTTGTGAGAAGGAAAAGCTATCTCAACTTGCTTCTCTCACAGGATCATAGAACCATGCATTGGTAGCTCACCCATCTTCAGGGAAGCCAGAGTAGAAATAGATATCACCGACCACAAAGTCTAAGAAGGATTCTAATTCTCAGCGCTCTTTTGGCCCACCTCCTCCTAAGGGGGGAAAATCAAAGACAGAAAGACCTCAGTGTGCTAATTGTAAAAATCTAAATCATGATGAGTCTCATTGTTATGAGAAGAAGATAGATGGATATGTAAAACAAATTTCTGATTTGCAAGCTCTTCTTCAGAAGAGAAACATTGATATTCCTTCTTCTACTTCTCACAGGCCTTCTTCTTCATCATCACTCCAAACAGATGGATGGGACTATGGTAAGGGTCATGCATTATGTGCAACCACTATTCCACACTCTTCTAGATGGCTACTAGATTCAGGTGCTTCACACCATATGGCATCTTCTCAGGATTTATTCTTGTCTTATGAGGCTTCTCCTACCCCACACATTTTGATGGGGAATAACACTGTTATGACTATATTTGGTAAAGGTTCTATTGACTTTGACGATGGTGCATTCCATGATGTAAGTTATGTGTTCCATATTTTTCCTCTAACCTTCTCTCTATCTATAAGATTACTCGTAGTGGGGCAAGGAATATATTTGAGTTCACTCCAGATTCAGTACACATCAGAGACAGTGAGACATGCAATATTGTTGTTGATCATTCTTCTTGCTTGTACTCACTCTCTCATTTTGGTCCACCATTTCCATTGTCATAGAATAGATCTCCTTTTTCACGAGAGCTTATTGAGTTGAAGTCGGGTCACTTGAACTTATGTGTTGTTCTTGAGACCATTGTTGTGACTTTTACACCTCCACCTCATGTTGAGTTTACATCTGTTCAACATGGTTCCTCTTTAGCATTACCTGACATCATCTCTCCATGCATTGAGCCACCTAGTCTAGTTATGGAGGACATATCAGAGGACATTCATCTCCTCTTAGATTATATATTTTAACACATCTATTGACCCAACTTCATTGGAGATTCCATTACATGAGTCTCGTGCGTTCTCTTTTGAGCATCACCTATGCCTTCCAGTTTCACCTCACATTCAAGGTTTCCTCTTCATTGTCCCTTGCCTTTGTTTCCTCCACATTCGAGCCACATTGGTTCACTCATGGGGGGGGGGGGGGAGGTTGGTTTTACTTATGGTTTTGTGAGAGTCTGTTGAGCCATTTCTTTTCTGCATGCTTTTTCCATCTCTTTTTGGAGTAGATTTTTTTCCCAAGTGGTTTTCTATATTTCTCCATTTTAGAAAGATTTGGTTTTGATTGGGTACCTGATCAGGCCTTGTTTCTAGGACCCAAATTTCCTGCTTTCTGTAGTTGTTTCTAGGTTTTAGCTTCAACCTGAGTATATCTTAAGGGGGGTGTTAGAGTAAAAAGGTATTTGTATTTTAACTTATTAATTAAATCATTATTGATTTAATTATCCAGTCACCTTTTTATCTCTAGTTTACTTAAGTTAAACTTTAGGCATGTAATAATTAATTCTTTTATTAATTATTCATATAACCTAGGTTTCTCCACCTTCTCGTGTTCGATCTCATTTATAAGGATTGATCTCTTTGTAATTATTATTCCCTCTCTAAATGAATATATCATCTTTCAGATCAATCTCTGTCTTGTCTCCATTATTTACTTTTGTAATAGGTTATTTGCATACAACGGATCTTGGTGATAGAATTATATGAATTTTAACAACATGCCTGGGTTTCTATCAAAAGAGGTTGTAGCCTATCTGTCTCTATCTCAAGAAGTTTTTTCTAATCTAACAACACGATTTGAAGTCTTTTGCACCTGCAAATATGGGTTTGTGTGTGTGTGTGTGTGTGTGTGTGCGCGCGCGTGTGTGTGTGTGGTTTTGCCTTAGTCGACTCCCCTTTTTGGTGATTCCCACCTCCATGAATAGCCAATATAATAGAAGTAATATGCAATGATCGTGAATCTAGAGTATGTCTAAATTTCCATGAGCTATGAGGCATAAGTGAATGACTAGATCTGCCCTATGTATGATAGAGTGAAATCCTAGTATTAAAATGCAAACAACATGTGATTAAAGGCATGCAAATAAACATAGATCTGAAATGTAAATATCTAAATCTGAAGCACAAATGTATAGATCTTAAGATAACAAGAAACCATACCCAATCCTAGGAGGAAGCATACAAGCCATCAGTCGATCATCTCCTAGCCATCGTCATAATCAATTTGTGTCTTCATGATGTTAGAATGATGTTTGAATGCTTGAAAAATGCTTGAGAAAAAATATAGATGCTTGATATAATTTTGTTGTAGTCTTGATTTGTAAATTCTCACTTCATAGGATATCTTCAAATTGGGGCTTCAACCGTCCAATTTCTTTCATCATGCCAAAATGAAGTGTGAGGGTTGCTTTTATACAAATTTGGGAGGTAGAGTTTAGAAGGTCGACCACCAATCTGAATCCTCCTCAAAAACCTCAAGATAGGACCTTGACCCAAATATGGGCTCAAAACCCATGGGACATGTTTCCATTAGCGACCAGCACCACCCTAAACAAACCAAAATTTGGTCTGTGGGTCCCAGAGAACCAATGGATGTGGGATTCAGACAAACAACTTAATTTGATACCGAGATAACATTTCAAATCCACAAAAGGTCACATAGGTCCTAGGATGTGAAATGAATTATGTGATTGGAGGAAAAATAGAGGGGCACACTTAGAAATAAGGTCCTACCTTTATTTTGAGAGAGTTTGAAGAGATGTGAGGACCTATATAAAAATTTAGATATGCATTTAGTGCAATTATGAAGTCCTAATATGCAATCTATAATGATAGCACACTAAGGTTGGTGCTAAACAATCATGAAATTATAAACCACTTAGGTGCTTACAATTTACAATGATAATTTTAACCCCCACTTTAGCGGGATATGACACTATGTGCGTATGGAAGCTCAAGTACAATACATTAGTAAATAGAAAATGAATACCAAATCCCCCAGTGCACAATTCTTGCAAGAAAATGTTAGGAACCGCAATCAGCAAAACCACAAGTTAGTGAAAAACCATATATCACCAAGGTCTTACTACATGAATGATGAAATTCACGGGTAACCATATACCCCCTATTTAGGCTTGCTAATAGGAAGGTGAAACATGGAATCATATATATCATTGAAAAGTATAAATGCAAATATTTTTGAAAACTTTTATCAAAATGATTCAAGATAGAATTGAAACTTTTGAAAAATACATTTGGATAGCTAGGAAATTGAGTCATGATTCCAGCACAATAAACGATGAGGAAATCAGAGATTTCTAGCTCAAACTATGACTAATTGAATGACTGCATGTATTAATTGACCTAATAGGGTTTGTAAATAAAAATAAAAAAAGTAACCCAAAAGTAAATAACTTAAATATGAAGATTTCTTTTTTGAAAGTTTCATTTTCGTTGCTACCTTTTGTTTTTCATGTGAAGAGGAGAGAATATGCCAAGAAGGAAGCCAATGGAGCCTACACAAATTGAGAAGCTTCATCGCACTATGGAGGATGGGACACTCCTTCATGAGGTAAGCCTCGATTCACGTGTTTAATTTTTTTCTTTGCATTTTGACTTTTGTATTCGATAATAAAGTAGAGTAATTTGCAGTCCAAGGTTGTCTAGTCAAATTGCACCTTTCAAGCTAGTGTATACCCAAACAGTCAACTTGTATCCTAAACTCAACTTATACTGAGAAATTTAACATGTACCTAGAATCTTGACCTATACCTAGAATCTCAACATGTACTTGTATTTTTTTGTTCCTGTAGCCACTGGAAACAATTTCTTGTGACCATTCTTGCAGCCAAGGCAGATAAAGTAATTTCCTGTCTAATTATTCTAAACAATGTTGTTGTTAGTTGTTTGACTTCGATTCCAGTAGTTGATTATGTTGAGCTTTTGAATTGTTTCCTATCATGCAATTTCCTTTAATTTGTAGGATGGCATGGTTTGCATGGAACTTAGTGTACATATAGTGCTAGCCCATTTAAAGTACACATTCCTGGGTTGACACGTAAATGAGCCTTCACCATAACAAAGATAGCTACTTAGAATGGTGTACAATCCTTGAGTTGAAGTTTTACAACTTTGTTATTGATCTAATTGGGAAGTTCAACAGATACCCCATCTTAACATACAGTTGGGTGACTACACTTTGGTGGATGACTTTAATGTCATAAAATTAGAGGGATTGCATGTGATCTTAGGTATGTAGTGGCTATAGTTTTTTGGAAAGTACACCATTGATCATCATAAGAAACAACTGAAATTTATGAGTGGTGAGAAAAAAATAGAGTTGAAGGCTTTACCCAATGGTGGGCCTAGAACTTTTTTAGCATATCAGATTGAGGTCATACTTAGACATGATGACATTGAGTGGGTAGTTTGATGCTTTATATCCTCCAATTCTACATGAGGAGGGAACCAACAACATCGTGAGGAGATACATACATGCTTGATAAGAACAAGGGGTTTTTTGGAGACATTTCCCCAGGTAGACTACCGACCATGGGTTTAAGCATGTGATAGAGTTGGAGGAGGCCATAAAGCTCATTATCACTACACCATACCATTATCCAAGACATTTTATGGAGGAAATTAAGAAAATAATTAAGGAATTTCTCGCTATGGGACACATTAAACCTAGCTCCATCTCATTCACTTCTTCAGTGGTTATGGTGAAGAAGAAGGATGGTACCTTACAAATGTACATTGACTACCGTGATTTGAATAAGAGGAGCATCAAGAACATGCATCTCATTCCTCGTATAGATGAGTTGGTTGATGAGTTGCATGGGGTTTATATCTTCAATTGAGATACTATAAATATATGTCTATGAGGAGGATTTTCACAAGACAATATTTAGATATCATTACAGACATTATGAGTTCTTGGTGATGTCATTTGGTCTAACTAGTGCACCTGCTATCTTCCAATCATGTATGAATCACATCTTTAATAAGCAGTTGCAAAATCTTGTTCTAGTGTTATTTGATGATATCTTGATATTTAGTAAATCTTGGGAGGAGCACCTTCAGTGTTTGGATGAGATATTGAGCATCATGGATGAATAGCATTTTTTTGCTAAAGCTTCCAAATGTGAGTTTGAATTGTAAGAGATATTATATTTAAGACATGTGATAGCGGCTAAGGTGTCAAGGTGAAACATGAAAGATATAGGTGATTGTGGATTGGCCACCATTAAGAAATGTTTAAGACTTGAGAGGATTCCTTGGGATTTGTTCTTACTACAAGAGGTTTGTCAAGATATTTTCTTAGCTTGCAGCTTCATTCATAGATCTTACACGGAAGGTATCTTTCATATGGTAATATTATGATGCATAGAAGATTTTTGATAGGCTTAAGAAGGTTATGAGTACTTGGCCAGTATTGGCTCTTCCAAATTTCCCTTAGCCATTTTTATTAGAATGTAATGCTTCAGATGAGGGAATTAGTTTAGTGCTTATGTATAATAGACATCATATTGCACATTCGAGTAGGAAGATGAGGGATAATAATAATTTGTAATCCTCCTATGATAAGCAGATGATTTCCATCATGCATGCGTTAGCAAAGTTCAAATAATACATGTTGGGTGGGAACTTTATGGTGAGAACTGATCATAACAACTTGAGATATTTATTGGAGCAGAAGGAGTTGAATGAGCAGCAATAGAAGTGGTTCAGAAAGGTATGAGTGTATGATTTTGACATCAAGTGTGTAAAAGGTAAGAAATATATTGTGGCTAATGTACTTTCAAGTAGACTAGTTGCTCCTACATTATCTTCTATATATAATATTTCAGTTGATTGGAAGTCTCAACTCTTAGTTGAGTATTTCAAAAATACTTTTTCTTGTGAGCTTATGGGTGGAAAGATTCAGGATGAAAAGTATAGAGTGGTTGATGTTGTGATTTATCATAAGAGAAGGGTTATCTAGTACCTTAATCTAGAATTAAGGATAATATTATGAGGGTTGTTCATAGATTTCATCATAGGTTGAACAAAAATGAGAGTGTGTCCATGGATTTCATCATAGGTCTACCAAGAGTATAGGGTAAGGAAATTATATTTGGTATGTTTGATCGGTTGACTAAATTTTCTCATTTCTATGTCATTGCAACTGATTGGATAACCTCTTAAGTAGTAGAATTATTTTTTAGAGAGGTATTTATATTACATGGTCTTCCCAAAACCATTATTAGTGATAGAGGCGGTAAGTTTATTATCATTTTCTAGTAGTATTTCTTCACATTATCATGCATAGAGTTGACACCCTGAACTAGCTAACATCCTTGGACAGATGACTGGACGGAGGTTGTGAATAAATGGGTGGAAGATTATCTCTACAATTATGTTGCGGGACAACAAAGAGCATTGATGAAGTGGCTTTATCTTGGACAATATTGTTATCACTCTACATATCACATGATTATTGACATGTCACTTTTTTTTTGGAAATATATGGTTATGACCCTCTATTTTTCATAGATTTGGTTTTTGGATGATAGAAGGGCTCCCGGATCCAAGGATTGGTTACATGATCATCAATATATTATGAGGGCTCTCAAAGATAATATCCAACATGCACATAACTAGAAAAAGATGTATGTTCATTTCCATAGGATAGAGAGGACTTTTGAGATTGGAGATATGGTGTTTTTGCGCCTTCATCCACACAGATAGAGTTCATTGAAGAAGGGTGGCACGGAAAATCTTAAGCTTAGGTTCTATGGCCCATATAAGATCTTGAGAAGGATAAGAGAAGTGGCATATGATCTTGAGTTGCCACTAGATAGTTGGATTTATATTTTTTTAATGTATCATTCCTCAAGAAGGCAACTAGACAACATGTTGCGCCTACTCCTTGTCTACCACCCTTGGATGAGGAAGGGAAGCTAATTTTATAACCTGTAGAGGTGTTTGAGGTGAGAGAGAAGAAGCTAAGAAATAGAGTGATCAGAGAATAGTTGGTGCAACAGAGGAAATTTCCACCGGAGGATGTGACTTGGGAAGCTGAAGATATTTTACAGTATCTATCTTTATGATTTATTGAGGGTAAGAAATCTTGGGAAGGGAGGAATGTGATGCAGAGTGGGGCCAAGTAGTGTAGGAATTGATCTCAAACATAAAATTTTCAATCTTCCTAGCCCTCAAGCCACAATGGATAACTCTTGGGTCCTTCTTCCTCTAGACCCTTTAGGGAAGTCACCTTATTCTTCTTTAAGGTTTTTCAACTACCTTCTGCATACTATAATGTACTCACAACAACCCAACCACACTAGACTTAGTGTGTCCCAAACTTCAAAACAAATCTTCTCTCAAGAACTTCCCCATACACATGAAAAAATGCACAATCTATTCAAGAGTAACCATAGTGAATAGGTTAGGGTTTAAATGATCATATCTATGCAAGTTAGGATCATTATATAACTTCCACAAAGTCTTATTGATAACAAGTATCAAACTGTCTTATTAGGCCTAGTAGGACAGACATGTCTAGTAGCCCTAGAAATGGGGGTTTTCCACCTTAACTTTTATAAATTCTAAAGGATTACTTTGAAATCCAAAAATTTTGAGTACCCTTTTGGGAGATATGCCAAACTCTATAGAATTGATTCCTAACTCCACCTTTGTCTTTCCCAAACACCTACAAGGATCAGAGACCTAATAAGGCTAATTAGGACTAGTTATTGAAGAAAGGACTCACGAAAGGGTTCCCCAAACCAAAAAAATTCCTAGGAAAGGTCTTCCTACACCTAAGAACACCAAATCCACAATCACATTGTTTCTATCCATTTCCTATAGAGCTTTGTGCATTAAACATTTGTCAATTATAGTCGAGCACATAAGGGATGTTCAGCTAGGGCTTGGTGAAAAACAAACCAAGAAAAATATTCTCCATATGTCCTTCTGGATTTACAAAAATAATTGCCCCTAATTTCATTCCTCCCATGTCTGTGAGATTCCACTGATGGGGTTGCAAGTTAGGGGCTCATCTTTAGAACCTAGGTTATGGAGGGTGCCAATAACAATCTATGCAAAAATAGTGGTTTCTCTCTCCAATCTCCACAAAAAAAACTAAAACCAATTGTATTCAAACCATAGAATATTATACTATTGCACCATAAAGAAAACACACACATTTCAAGCCAAGTGCCATATAGAATGTACAAAAAACTGAGATAGTTATCCAGAAAACAAAATTTTATTGCTTTCAAAGTTTGCCACCAATCTTACATCCATGAACAACAGAAAGGATTTCTTCATCCATGGCCTTAAGTATTGTCAACATAACTTCAACAACCAATTTTCAAACCATTCTGACCATTGGGGAGGTTAGAGCAACTTTTTACAAAATGTTACAAAAGTTGTTAAGCAACTTTTTGCAAGATTGCAACATTTTTGCAATTTTTCATGTCCTAACTATCTAGGACCCCTAGAGACTTTTAATGAGTGTATTTTCACTCCAAAATGCCTAAAATACCTAAAGACAACAAAAACTATGAAAATATTTCCCTTTGACCAGTTTGACCATAAGGCTTATAAGTGCAACTTGGGCCAACTAGTCTTACAATTTGGTCTTTATTACATGAAAAAGGATCCAATGATCTTCAAGGAATCCTATGCCTTTGAAACACATATTTTACATCGTAGGAGGGGTTCTCCTGCACTAGATTGTAACGTCCCCTTCTTAATAATTACACAGAAGCCTGATTAGCCTATTTTCTCATCTCAATAGGCTAATAATTTATTAAAATGGATGAATTTCCTGTCATGACTTTATTTGGGTAGAAATGAATCTAAAATAAAATAATATTTAATGGGTTTATAAAGTTAAAGCTACTTTATATTATAAAATAACATTATAAAAATAAAGGGACTTTATTAAGTGGATTTATAAAATAAAAGTACTTTTTTTTATCCCACATTGCTTAAAGGAAGTGAATCAATCAACTTAAGAGGCTTTATAAACAGAGCCTGATTTGGGATATGTTATGATAAAGCATGTTGAAGCCTTTTTTGTTGCTAATATTCAATGACTAGATTGTTTTGCGGGAGGGAAACACTTGATACCAAGAAGGTTTGGACGAAAACCCATGCCTTCCTTGTGAGATGGATTTAAATCTAAATTCATCATTGAGATAAATTGTAGATATCTATAGCAAAAGTATATAGTTCAAACAAGAATGAAGTTTTATAAGATTTAAAGTTCTCCAACCAAGACATCATTTGTGGGTATTTTTTGTGATAGATATTTAAGTTATATGGTTGAGTTTATATTCAGGTGTCCAAGGAATAGTGAGACATCACTAGATGTTGATTACATTGCAAACATGTGAAGTTTGAATCGATTTGGAGAAGGAATTTTACCACATCCATTCTGGGTGTGTATTAGCACTCACCAATCCTGGAAGCACTTCAATCTTAGGCCTGTTAATTGCTAGGTGTGTATTGCATCAAACGCCTCTATTCTAGGACCCCACAACATGAAATGAATTGAAGAAATATCTCAATCAATTGTAGAGAGTTTCTGACGCAAGGTGGGATAGAAGATGAGACCAAAGGCTCTCCCAACTACCAAACCAACTTGCAAAAACAATGTGGAAGCAACAACAAAACAGTGAGAGAAGAAGCAACAAAGATCCTTTTCATTAATTGATCAAAATCATTACATGTCAGGCTGTAAGGCCTTCCCCGTTTTGGCCATATAAATTCAATGATTTACAAATTGATCTAAATACATGTGAGGTCACCAACCTACCCTCCAGATAATTCAATACTAGTTAATCTTCTATCTTCTAAAACTGATACCAAAATCCTACTCCAGAACACCTAAAACTAAGAACATAGAAACAAATATATACAAGAGTCCACTAGAGAGGTCGGCGCTCAAACCCATAAGAGAGACCCAGATTTAGGTCCACAGAGATCCCATTGAGAGACCCCACATTAATTTAGGCACATAAATTAAATGTAGAAGTCGGCCAGATCAGGATAAACAAATCGAAAGATGATTATCGAAAGATAGCAACTTGTTGGTAAAGCATACCCGAGCAACAGACAACCCGTCGGTAAGAACGCTACTGAGCAACATGAAACTCGCCGGTAAGAACATACCCGAGAAACAGAAATGAATCAAGCAAAGAGATCACCGAGACTCATCGGTAAAGCCAGAACCTGAGCAACAAAAGACAAACAAAGTAAACATCTTTTTGGTTGAGCAGGATTGCCAAGGACCCAAGATGATCCTGCATCAGACACCTGGGGTTAATAGAAATGATTCCCCGAATCATGTATTACTTCCAACCTGAAATGAGTCTAACTTAGATTGAGAAATCCAAGATGAATCCTCAATCGGTCTGTTCTTCCACTTCACCAGATACTCCATGTATTCCTTTCCTCTTGTACTTCTGCTAACTCTCTGTTTCAAAATCCTCTCAACTTCCTCTAGCTGCTTCTTAGGATAATCACTTGGTACTGTCACTTCTTCATCAGGTTCATGATATTCATATAAGTCTAAAATATTTAATATAGGTGATATATCCATGTCATCAGGTAATTCAACTTCATAAGAATTTCCACTATCAAATTTTCTCAGTATTATGCAAGGACCAAATTTCTTCATCTTCAGTTTACCATATGTGCCAGTAGGAAATCTGCGTTTTCTTCAAATGAACCATTACTGTAACACCAACTTCAAAAGTCTTATGTCTTCTTGATCTTTCTACACTATCCTTATATCTCTGATTTCTTTTCTCCAACTTCTATTTTATATCTTCATGCAATGTCTTCATAAATTCAAAAAATTCTTCTACTTAAGCACTTCTTTTCTCTTCTCCAACAATATCTCTCAAGTCTGATATACCTCTCGGTTGTGTGCCATGAAGAATCTCAAAAGGTGTCTTTCCAGTACTTCTATTTATTGAACTATTGTATGCAAACTCTGCTTGTGCAAGCATCAAATCCCAATTGCTTGGTGTGTCTCCAACTAGGCATCTCAACAAATTACCCAAACTTTGGTTTACAACCTCTGTTTGTCCATCATTTTGTGGGTGAAATGTATAACTATAGCTCAATTCAGTATCCAACTTATTCCAGAGTGTCCTCCAAAAATAGCTTACAAATTTACTGTTTTTGTCGGAGATGATACTCCTCGGTAATCCATGCAATCTGACAATCTCCTTAAAAAAAGATCTTCTATATGTACTGTATTTGATTTTTTCCTACATGGTATAAAATGTCTCATCTTAGAAAATCTATCCACAGTAACAAATATGGAATCATTACCTCTTGCTGTCCTAGGTAAGCCAAGAACAAAATCCATGCTGATATCACTAAGGTTTCTCAGGAATAGTAATCGGTGTATACAAACCAGTATTCTGACTCACTCCTTTTGCAACTTGAAAAACTCCACAACTTTTCACAAATTTATGAACATCCTTATACAACTGAGGCCAAAAATATCTTTCCTTAAGCAAACTCAATGCCTTATCAATACCAAAATGTCCAGCCAATCCACTACTATGTTTTTCCTTAATCAAATTAGTTCTCATTGATCCTCTCGGTATGCACAACTGAATACCTTTGATCAACATATCTTCCTAAATGAAATAATATTCATACTTACTTGATTGATTTGAATTAGGTGCTCTGCACACTCTCCATTGCTCAGAAAAATCAGGATCACTTTCATACAAACTTTTCATGTCATCAAAACCAAGAACTTCAATTCTCATTTCAGTCAACAAAGATCTTCTTCTACTTAATGCTTCAGCAACTCTATTAGACACTCCACTTTTATGCTTAATCACAAATGTGAAACTCTGAAAATACTCTACCCATTTCATATATCTCTGATTCAACTTATTCTGACTCTCCAAATATTGTAAAGCCTTATGATCAATTTACAACACAAATTCATTTGGCATCAAGTAATGTCTCCATTTCTTCATAGCTTGAACAATAACATAGAACTCTTGATCATAGAAAGAATATTTCCTCTTAGCATCATTCAAGTTTTCACTAAAGAAAGCAACAAGTTTACCTTCTTGAGTCAATACAACTCCAATTGCACTTCCACTTGCATCACATTCAACTTGAAATACCTTATTGAAATCATGTAATGCTAACACAGGCAATTCAACAACCTTCAACTTCAAAGTCTCAAAACTCTTATCAGCTCCATGTGTCCATTTGAATTCTCTTTTGTCTCCTCTCATTGTCTCAGTCATAGCATTACAAATAGAACTAAAATTTCTGATAAACTTCCTGTAAAAACTTGCCAATCCATGAAATGATCTTACCTCACTGACATTCTCAGGTGTAGGCCAACTAAGTATAGCTTCAACCTTCTCAGGATCCATCTTCAAACCATCAAATGAAATCATAAAACCCAAATACACAAGCTCTTCTTTCATGAAGGAACAATTCTTCAGATTTATCACCAATTTTTCCTCTTTCAATCTCTGTAACACTTTCATTATATGCATCAAATGTTCTTCTCTATTCTGGCTGAATATAAGAATATCATCCAAGTATACAATCACACACTTATTCAAGTATTTCTTCAAAACTTCATTCATTAACCTCATAAATGTACTCGGTGCATTAGTTAAACCAAAAGGCATAACCAACCACTCATACAAACCTTCTTTTTTCTTGAAAGCGGTCTTCCATTCATCACCTTTTCAGATTCTGATATGATGATATCCACTCTTCAAATCAATTTTGGTAAAATATCTTTCTCCACTCAAACAATCCATTATGTCATCCATTCTCAGTATAGGAAATCTATACTTCACTGTGATCTTATTGATTTCTCTGGAATCAGTGTAGGTTCACCATTCTCCATTATTTTTAGGTTCTAATATAGTTGGTACTGCACATGGACTCAAAATTTCTCAGAGAAAACATTTGTTCAATAATTCATGAACTTGTCAGTTAAGCTCTTCATTCTCGGTCGGTGTTAACCTATGTGGTGATTTGTTTGGTAAACTAGCTCCAGGAATCAGATCCATACAATGATTGATATCTCTTATTGGTGGCAAACCATCAGGTACATTATCTAAAATTATCTCCTTATACTCAGTAAGTATCTTCTCAAATCTGTAGGAATGTCATCTTCTGTATTCTTACTCAGTTTTTTAGGAATCAAAGCATAACAAATATCATTTATTTTCAAATCCTTAGCAAACTGTCTACCTTCCATCAAACAAAATTTCACAGATGTACATATCTCACCAACAAATTCTTCAACCAAAGGTAACAAAACTTGTTTCTTACCATCAACCCAAATAGAATATCTATTCAATCTTCCATCATGTATAGCATGTTTATCATACTGCCAAGGTCTACCCAATAAGATATGACAACAATCAATCGGCATAATATCACACAACACCTTATCATAATACTCTCCAATTATCAGATTCACAAAATATTGTTCACTCACCATTATTGTGTGCTCATCCTTGATCCATGAGATCTGATAGGGCTTCATATGCTTCATCCTCTCCAACTACAACTTCATGACCATTTCCTCAGATGCCAGATTTTTTGAGCTTCCACTATCAACAATCACCTTCCAAACTTTGTCTGCAACTCTACATCTGGTCTTGAACAAACTTTTCTTGACATGATCTTTCTTATCTTTCTCACTCCATAGTATCCTTCAGATCATGAGATTGCCTTCCTCCTCACCTTCATTTGGTGACTCCTTTTGCACCAAAGCATTTCTGCTACTACCAATCTTCTTTCTTGCATGTGTACACTCAAAATATTTGTGTCCTTCCTCACCAAAATTGTAACAAACTTGGAACCCTCTTCTGCTATAGCCACCTCGGGAGTAATTACCTCTTCCTTGGTATGAACTTCCACCTTTCTATTTAATCTTTCCTTTATCTTGAGATGTGTCTGAAATTGACTTGTTTGGTTCAGATCTACTATTTTCACCATGATATCTACCTCTTCCTCTAGGGAATCTACCACCTCTACCTCTTTGTCTTTGTTCATATCTTTTGTTCAGCTTCTCCTCAACTTTTAGGGAATTGATATGCCTCCTCAATGCTTTCCATCTTGACCAAGCTGATCTCATCTTGTAAATAAATTCTCAAACCATTCAAATATCTTGCTACTCTTTCCACTTCATCTTCAACATGTCCATATCTGATGTCTAATCTGTAGAATTCCTTAGTATAGTCTTTTACAAATCTGTCTTTCTACTTCAAACTTTGCATTCTCCTAATCAGGTTAATCTGATAATCACAAGGTAGAAACTTGCCTTTCAATTTGTTTACCATCTTATCTCATACCTTGATTTTGTCTTTACCTTTCTTCTTCCGATCCAATTGTAGATGTTCCCACCATAAGGATGCATGACCTTTCAGTTTTTTTCTTGTAATCTTCACCTTCTTATCCCCTGATACATTCTCATATTCAAAATACTTTTCCATCTTAGTTATCCAATCAATCAACTCATCAGAATCCAATTTTCCACTGTACTCAGGAGAATTAAATTAAGGTGTGGATTTCAAACTTGTCAAGGCTCTCAGGAATCTCTCTTCTTCCTGGTCCATCACAGGTGCAGGTGCAACTTCACATTGAACTTCTTCCAATTCATCATCACTAACATCCTCAAGATGTCTTCCTTTGTGTTGGGCTATCTCAATAGCTTCCAATCTAGCAGTCATCTATCTAAGCATATTATCTAGACCCCGATCTACATTTCCTCTCCCATGAACCATCTTGAATCCCTCCACAATTGTAGGTCAGATCACAATCTGCTACCCCACAAAAATATCGCCAACTAGGGTTAGAGTTTACAAGAAGGAACTTAGATCTCACTAATGCTCTGATACCACCTAACGCAAGGTGGGATAGTAGATGGGGCCAAAGGATTTTCCAACTACCAAACCAACTTGCAGAAACAATGCGGAAGCAAAAAAAACACAGTGAGAGAAGAAGCAATAGAGATCCTTTTCATTAATTGATCAAAAACATTACATGTCGGGCTGTAAGGCCTTCTATTTGGTGTGGAGTCTGATCAGTCTCCAAGTGGGAGATTGTTGATATCGTGGTGATTGATCATGTAATGGGTGTTGATATTGTGGTGACTAAAGTAGTGGGTGTTGATATTCAGGAAAAAGAAGACCGACATTGTAAAACCCTAAAATGGCTAATTTTAGAGGTTGCCCTAAAACACATGTTATAAGTGGCTGAGATGCATAATGCATTATAATTTTGGTGTACTATTTTTGCTGGATAATAAGAAAGGTTGGATGACTATGTAGGTGGATGTAGCCTAGGTTTTTGGTGAACCACGTTAAATCTGTGTGTTATCTATGTTAAGTTTTATTCTTCTTTTATTTTCTGCATATAACTATTTATTCTTATATTGTTTCAGATCTATCAAACCCTAACACCTTCCCAGTTTGGGCCATATACATTCAATAAATTAAAAATTGATCTTCATACATGCAAGGTCACAGACCTGCCTTCCTTATAATTCAATACTTAATCTTCTATCTTCTAAAACTGATACCAAAATCCTACTCCGAAACTCCTAAAACTAAGAACATAGAAACAAATATATACAAGAGTCCACCAGAGAGGTTGGCGCTCAAATCCATAAGAGAGACCCAGATTTAGGTCCACACAAATCCCAATGAGAGACCCCACATTAATTCAGCCACAATAATTAAATGTAGAAGTTAGCTAGATCAGGATAAACAAATCAAAAGATGATTACCGAAAGACAGAAACCCGTTGGTAAATCATACCCGAGCAACAGACAACCCATCGGTAAGAACACTATCGAGCAAAAGGAAACCCATCAGTAGGAACATACCTGAGCAACAGAAATGAATCAGGCAAAGAGATCACTGAGACTCTTTGGTAAAGCCAGAACCCGAGCAACAGAAGACAAACAAAGTAAACATCTTTTTGGTTGAGCAGGATTTCCAAGGACCCAAGATGCTCCTACATCAGTTTCCAAATCCTCCATATCTCTATCATTGAGATTAGTGCATTAATGAATAACCAAGCTGAGAGGGTGTGGATCCAGGTGAAAACATTTCCATTTCATATCTTTGTTACTTTCTCAATGATGGGCATGATTTGATATTTAATTTAAAATCAATAAATAGCTTTAATAGTTTTAGACTTCAGAATAGCGGTTTTGGTGATAAGAGGTTGTTCACCAAATGTTTGAAGTCTGCTATATATTTGATGAAATGTCTCAATAAAGGAAAAGCTTATGAAAGTAGTTCTCCATGTCATCTATTTGATATAATATCATTGCAAAAGTTTTGAAATTGGAGAAGTCTTCTTAGACATTATGTGTTTGTGTTTTGCCTTCACAAGTAGTATGTTTGATCTCTATTGTCATATAAGTGTTGGATAGAATTTCTATGCATAGTACTTGTAATTTTTATTGTGATTTTTTATACAAGAACTCAAAAAAATTTACAATAGACTTTGCACAACAATTTTTTGACAAAATGCATATGAGTCAAAACTGAAATTTTGAGGACAAAATAGAAAGGATTCTTACACTTTGTGAAGTCTCTAAAGAGACAAAATTGTAAAATATCAAGATTTCATAGATATGAAAGGTGGTTGAAGTCTCAAGGAAGAGCGTAGATATCTTGAATCATGAAGGAAGTTTAATACATAGTGGGGTCATGGATGAAAATTATCAATCATTGACTACTATTAGGGTCCATTTGGTTGCTGGAATTACATAATGTTGGAATTTTGTAATACTAGAATTTGCCAATTTATGAAGTTTTGAATCCGGAAAATGGTTTTTGGAATATGGCTGGAACCCTTTGGTTCACTTGGAAGATGAGTGATAAGATGCATTTTCTGCATTTGGTTCCATAAATCTGGAATTGGAATACCACCTGAGCAAGGTATGAGTGCACAAACAAGGTAGTAACGTGAAAAGAAAAGCATTGGACTAGAAAATATACCTTTCCATACAATTTTGGGAATCATGTTAAATTTATTCCATACCAAATTAAATCAAACATTTCAAAGCAGGAAAAAGAAAAGCACAACTACGTACCTTCTATAGAACCCTTCAAAAGGTATAGGCGCCTGCAAAGACAATGACACGAATAATTATTCTAAACTTGAAAATCTATTAGGTACAGGGGAAATTATTGTAGAACCATATCATTATTTTCTTCATGGAAACTACCTACCATAAGAAAATCCTGTAAAAATGGGACATAGAAAATAGGACACAAAGATGAAAAATATTAAATGGGTTTACCTTTGAATGAGGTTGTCTCTTGTTGGAAAAACCTACAAATTAATCAACCCCGGAGTCCTCCGCACAACGGAAAAATAACAAGCAAGTGAGTAATTGGAATATGGATATGGTTTTCTCTCAATATCATTTTGAATCTCAAACGTATAAGCCAAAGAAGTCATTACAATGCATTGTAAAACTGGGTAGGCATTCGTTTGTTTGTGTTCTTAATACCTACTCCACCAAGAGTCCCTTTCCAATGGCAGCAACGCGAGGTTGAGAACACAAACCCAAACACGAAGATATTTGGATGAGAGAGGAAAAATATCAACGGACAATTTGTGGACCCAAAATTTTTCTGAAATTTGATTTTATCAAAAAGTGGAATTGGAATTTGTGTTCCAATTCCACCTTTTAAGGTGGAAGATTCTTATGCTCATTTCGGATTACAAGTAGAATATGGAAAATCCTACTCCTTTTTTTTATTTTTAAAAACAAAAATAGAATTCAGAAAATCTTGTATTTGAATTTTATAATTCCAACTCAATTCCAACAACCAAACAGACCCTAGAGTTACCGTTTGTTTCCTGGAATTAGACTGGAATTGGCAATATCTAATTCCAAGAAATTTCAATTCTATGTTTGTGTCCATCTAAAAAATTGGAATTGGAATTTCAAAATTCCAATTTTGCCCCCAAAATGGGAATATCATCTTCCACCTAAATAGGTGGAATTGGAAATTTACAAAAAAGTGGAATGGGAATTCCAATTTTTAGAAAACCAAATTTAATATTTTGTGGGATCCGTGACTATAAAGATGTATATTATATTGCTATAAGGATGTATATATACATGTGTGTATATATGCATGTGTGTATATACATGTGTGTATATATACACATGTGCGTGTATATACAAACCAAATTTAATATTTTGTAGAATCCATGACTATAAAGATGTATATTATATTGCTATAAGGATGTATATATACATACATGTGTATATACACATGTGTGTGTATACACACATGTGTATATATACATGTATGTATATATATGCACATGTGTATATATATACATATGTATATGTTAGTAATAACTGAGAGGGGGAGGGGTGAATCAGTGGCCTCAGAAATTAATCCAATTTAAACTTTAATCCACCAATCAATACTTCTCAAATTATTAAGTCCCAACAAGATGCATGCCTTTGAAATACTTGAAACAAATGACTGTCTGTCAGTTTACCTTGTCTGTCCTTATTCTCCTTGATAACCGATAAGCAGTAAACTGTATTTACCGATACTCAGTAAATATGCAGACTACACCAGTCAATCCATAAATGCATATGTAGAATGTAAAACAATAAAGTAATAAACCATACACACATAACACAAGGATTTTAACGTGAAAACCCTGTTAAGGGAAAAACTACTGGGACCGGTACCCCAAATTTTCACTCTTCTGAAGTAAGCCCTATTAGGAGCCAACCCTATTAAAGGTTACAAACACACGGTTAAGTGTGACCTTGTTAGAGGATTTTTATACATAGGTTGTCACTTAGTATCTGGCATCTACGCTACCATCCTTGAATCAGTC
>MU227747.1:2378768-2391247 GCA_018584345.1 Thuja plicata
AAGCCTCAAAATGGGGATTAGTTTTTTAATTCCAGAATTCAAAAAATGCCCCAAACAAAGAATTAAATTATTCTAGCATTAACTAATGCTTATTCCAGGTTAATGCTTGGCACCAAACGGGCCCTTACTGCCACACTTTAATTCTAGGTTATAAGTTTTCAACTCTACACTTTAATTCTAGGTTATAAGTTTTGAACATTTAGGGTTGACTGATATTTTGGAGACTTTATATTTTGCTTATCTAGTGTGTTGTTTTATTAAAGGAAACTAACTTTAGTATGCTTGTTATGTTATTGTGGGAATTTTGTGAAAAAAAAGGCTAAAAGATGTTTCTTTTACTACCACAGTTGAATTCTAGATTATAAGTGTTCAACATTTAGGATTGACTTGATATTTTGCTTAGTATGTTGTTTTATTAAAGGAAATTAAATTTAGTATGCTTGTTATGTTATTGTGGGGATTTTATGAAAAAAGGCTAAAAGATGCTTCTTTTACCACCACAATTGAATTCTAGGTTATAAGTGTTGAACATTTAGGATTGACTTGATATTTTGCTTCGTGTGTTGTTTTACTAAAGGAAATTAAATTTAGTATGCTTGTTATGTTATTGTAGAAATTTTAGGAAAAAAAGGCTAAAAGATGTTTCTTTTACTACCACAGTTTAATTCTAGGTTATAAGTTTTGAACAATTAGGATTGACAGATATTTTGGAGACTTTATATTTTGCAAGTGTTGAACATTTAGGACTGATATTTTGGAGACTTTATATTTTGCTTAGTGTGATGTTTTATTAAAGGAAACTAAATTTAGTCTGCTTGTTATGCTATTGTTGAAATTTTATGAAAAAAAAAGCACAAAAAAATTTAATTTGGATCTTTTGGTTAGTTCTATTGGTATTTTTTGTTCTCTAATCTACAAAGAAAATTCAATGATTTTACATTTTTGTTGTAGAGATTTCAACCCATTTTAGTGGTATTGTATAGTCCAATAAAAACTTTTGCATTGGGACTTGGCCTAACTTGTTATACCTGATTTTTTGGGTAGATGTTACATGTTTTTTTTTTTTTTGGAGATTTAGATTAATTATATATTTATTTTCAGGGTATTTTAAAAAAAAAAGGTCTTCAAATAATTTGTTTATCTTTAAAATAACTTTCAATTATAGAATCTCACATGTTGATGTCGAAACGTTGTCTTGGATATGTTTAAGTATGGTACATTTTATTAAAAAAAAAATGTGAGTTTATTTAAACTTATCAAGAAAAAATCTTTAATACTTCACTAATGTGGATTCACCTATTCTAAAGTTTGATAGTGTATCCAAATATTTAGAAACATTTACTTGGATTGGTTATTTTACGGTTTGTGTTCTTTCTAAAAGCATTCTACTTAGATTAACCATGGGATTTTCCTTGACATCATTCAACACCTCACTAAGGTACTTTAAGTTTTCAACTTTGCAAACTCTAATCATGCATATGCTAATCTTAAGCATGGACCTCAAAGTATCTTTGGAGCTTTCTATGAGGTTTTACTCCTTACACATGAGACTTTGTTGTCTTTGAGAAATTATTCCAAAATGTCTAAGTCTTAGAAGAGACATGGAAATGTGCATTTTAGGAATTTCTAATAGCTCTACTAGAATTTGAGTTTGAGAGTTTGGCTTGACTTACTTGTATTTAATTCTTCTTAGTTGATATCATACTACTCTTTTAGCAAGAATTTTACATCACCTCCACATTATCATGGGATCCTTCTAGTTTGTTAGAGTTACTGATCCAGGATATTGATGCAAAAATTACTACATAATTGTATTCAAGAGTACTCTCTATTGACTTTTTTGGCCTTTAAATGGCATCCACCCATAACATCTTAATTGATGCTAGGACTAGAATGGCTTCATCGTGCTTATGGATAATACCTCCCAGAAAGAAACCAAATAAGATTGTTCCAAAGGTTTTTTTTTTTTAAGTCCTTTAATATTATGTCAAATATGGTTTATTAAATTCTAGGGTTTTGTTGTGCATATAATTACTTGAACATATGGTCTTTTGTAGAATAAACATGTTTTATTTATGTTTTTCCTATCATTTGACTTATGTACTTAGCCTTCATGTTGCAATGTAATATCATGTGTATGTCTTGAGGTATTCAATCAAATTCATTTAACGTGTGTTTAATCATATGTAAAAATCATGTGTAATTATGTAATTAAATATTTTATTGCAAATGGAGGACCTTACAAAAGAAACCACATAACGAATCAAGAAAACTTGTAAACCATAACCTACCCTTCTATCAACTGTTGGCGTAATTAACATAATTTAATATTATATTGTACTATCGGTTCGTTGGTAACTGTCCTTGATTGGCAAGTGTCCAACTGTATAACCGTATAGGCTAAGCTCTAGACAAAATGCACCAAAAACGAAAAAAAAAAGTTTCCAAATTTGTGAAAACATAGTAAGTTTTTGGCAAAGTTTTTGTGGTTTTTTACCACAAAATATGTAGATCATGAAGAACAGATACTGAATTCGCAAAAATCTGTGGTATTTTCGGATTTTTCAAATTTGATCAATGATGCATTATGTTTGGAGCTTAGCCACATCCATAGACAATGGATTATATAAAAACATTATCCACTGCGTTGAAAAATATCAAACTTTTCCTATCAAATGTTCGATGTCCATCGTTTGGCTCTTTCATGTGGTATCGGAGAATTCTGGTGTACTGAAAAAGTTGTGTTGAATTTGCAAGACAGGTTCTTCTCTTCTTAGCGCCTGGGTGTCTGCAAGAGCATTATATGATGGAAGAGCCTATATCGCCAAAGTGATGGATGACGTAGCAGATATGGTTTTATATATTTCTTGAATCAAACCAGGTTGGAAGGTATGTAAAGGAAAAGTGTATTTCAATCCCAGAGTTGTATCAGACTGTAAATTCTTTGTTTTTCACTAGGCTGTGATTGCTATTCACGTTTACTGTGTTCCATCTCAACTCTAAAAGAGCTATAGAAACCCCACTCCATGGGAAGTGCTTAAAAACTCTTGCCCAACTACATAGGCCTTTTGGGATTTCTTCAAATTTAAAACATTTTCTTTGCAGCTGGGGAATAGTTTAAGTCCACATTGTGCTTATGATTGTCATGTACAATTATCTTTGTTCATCGACATGTTGATACCATAGTCTCAGGAAGCACAGTGAAATTAGGACTCTTCTAATTTGAATACTTCATCATAATTTTGTTTTCAAGCGTGAATAATTCATTGTCTTTTGGTATTGATGGGCCTAATCAAGGTTCCATGAGAGTTGATGGTCTTGATGTGAGGGACAATTTAGTAGAATCTGTAAAATGCATAGTTGAGTTTCTTGTGATGCAGCCATTAAGATAGGTTTTTTTTGAAATATATGTTATTTGACAAGTAATACACTCTTCAATAAATGACATCCAATTCATTTGTTACAGAGTGAGGCACGTCCTTGGTGTGGTAGTGTTTGTGGTTGACATTGCAGGAGCGCATGTATTATATACTCAGGATTATTCTCATGAGGAAGATCAACACCTTTATGTTGCTGAGTTTTCCGTTGAAGGTTGCATAATTAATTCGACAAATGATGTGCAACTTCATCAGCCCATAGATGTTCGTAATAAAAGATTCATTGATTTTGTATGTCTCAGGGTGGAAGAGTACTCATTCTTACATTTGCATTGAATTGTGCTCCAGAGTTTCTATTGATTCTTGATGAATATTGGGTATCACATCCAGAGCTCCATAGTATTCCTATTTATTATGTTTCTCTTCTTGCGGTGGTGCTGCTAATTTTGCCTTAGTACTTTGGAGGATGGAGGAACTTCAATTATCTCAAGGTAGCTTCTTGCTTTGGGATGGTGTTCTGCATAAGAAGCATTTTTGAAATTTTTGTTTTAATTTCTAATGCTGAAAAATTTGCAGAATGCATGTCTTGTGAAGACTCATTTTGGAGACAGGTTTGATATTTGGTATTGTGCTCAATATGGATTGTTGTTCAGTGAGATTTAGAGTATATGATCAAGAATTATACCCTTTTGCGGTCACTAGACAATGATAGAGATTTGTCGCATCTCTTAGGGATTGTTGTTGAATAATTCAAGACTTTATGATTTGAGAGTTCGAGACTTGGGACTTAAGAACATAGCTGGAAGCTACACCTTTCTGAGGGTCAAGAGACAACTTGATGGAGTCATGCTTGTTTCAGGATTTGCATCCTCAGAAGAAAATTTTCTCAAAATATGTATTCATATTATGTAGTTAGTATGTTTTTCTTTGTAAGCCTTAAGGGGGGTCCCTAAAGCAAGGTGTTTTTGATACATTTAGGATCAATGTAATAAGGGGGGAATGTTGGCATAATTAACATAACTTAATATTACATTGTATTATTGGTTGGTTGGTAACTGTCCTTGGTTGGAAACTGTCCAACTGTATAACTATATAACCAATGCGTTGTATAAAAAAATTCTCCACTACGCTGAATAATATCAAGTTTTTTCTATCAAATGTTCGATGTCCATCGTTTGGCTCTTTCATCAACAACTTAAAAAGAAATGGTTTTTCAAGTATGATCTCCTCCAAAACACCTCAACTAAAAATTCATAACAACAGCCAGTCTAAGAAGATAACATGTAAGGAGGAGAGCACATTGCATATACATGCATACATCATGGTCATGTCTTGGGTTGTGGATTCGTCTTCTATTGTTAGGTTCCACTTGAAAATGATGAATATAAAATAAAAGATGATGTGTTGAATTGATGTGAGATAATGCAATTAAATAGGCAATACAAAAGAACACAGTTACATAACCGTTGACACTATGTGATAGTTTTATTAATTAAACTAAACCTAAAACAACTAAAAGATGTAATACACCAACACCACTATGTTTATTATTTATAATTTTAAATTTAATAAATAAGTTTTAAATTTTAGTCTCTTGTATTTATTAGTATTTTACAAGCTATCTCACATCAATATAAGGTAAATGTCTAATATTAGCTTATCACTCACTATGACATCTTCATCACTTGCAATGTACCTTTCTCATGTTATCTTCTATCGTTGTAAGTGTGCTTACACTGTCACTTAGTTTCCATCACTATATAGGCATACCTCTAGTTTTCATAACACTATATAGGCATACCTCTAGTTTTCATAAGTCGTCTTCTTCACCATGAATTCTTAATTACTATAAGTGATCCAATTCCCACTCTTCTCTTTTATTTCAATTCTTGTGTCAACAAGTAGCCACCTTTATTGCAATTTCCTCTACACATGAATTTTTTTTGCTAGTGGCTAAAAGTGAGGAGCTCAAGTGGAAAAAAAATCTCTCATCCTCCTCTATATGATTGGTTCGGGTTCGTCTCCTATAAGCCATGTAGTACCTAAGGTTTTATTACATTATAAGGTTTTGAATAACATCATACTAAAGTCCAAGGGTACCTAAGTAGAATTTACTAATTCAAAATTCATGCTTTTAAAAGGTATACAACCAACAAGATTTTGGAACAAGCTTGTTTGGTTTCTTTATGGGAGGTATTATCCATAAGCACAATGAATCCATTCTAGTCCTAGCATCAATCAAGATGTTATGGTTGGATGTCATTTATAGACAAAAAAAAAACCAACATGGAGTGATTTTGAATACAATTATGTAGTTTTTGCATCAATATCCTGGATCACAATCTATGATCCTTCAATGAAATAGTAACTCAAAGGAACTAGAAGGATCCCATAATAATGTGGACATAATATAAAATTATTTCTAAAAGAGTGGTATTTTGATATCTACTAACCAGAACTAAATACAAGTAAGTCAAGTCAAACTCTCAAACTAAAATTCTAGTAGAGCTATTTGAAATTACTAAAATGCATATTTCCATGTCTCTTCTAAGACCTAAGAAATTTTGGATTAATTTCTCAAAGACAAGAAAGCCTCATGTGCAAGGATTAAAACCTCATAAAAATCTTCATAGATACTTTGAGGTTCATTCTTAATATTAGCATATGAATGATTAGAATTTGCAGAGTTGAAAACTTTAAGTGCCTTAGTGAGGTGTTGAATTATGTCAAGGAAAATCCCATAATTATCTATACTAGTTATATTGAAAGACATAGATATCAACAAGTACATCTCTAAACATCTTTTAGATAGATGTATTTAAGATATATATATGCTAGTTATGTTAAGAGGCAAGAGGTCAACAAATCCATGTAAGAAAAAATAATTGGTTCCAATTCCAGATAGTTACAAACAGTTACAAAGGCATGTTAAAGTGGATAATATCAAATGTATGGAAGTGAAAGAATCTTCAGTTACAAATGCATGCAGCCAGTGCATTTCAATTTTATGACTAAGAAAAGATAAGATCCCAAGCTCACCTTACCTAGAGAACTCAAAATCTCTAATCTAAAATTTTACTTTCATTCTCATACAAAACTTAACAAATTAGCATTTTAGATTGTAAGAATTCTTTAGAAGACATGAGTGGGCTCATAGCCAGGCCTTGCCATGCGCTCATCTCACAAAGAGAAATCTGTTTAAAACTGTGGATTAGTTGATCATTGAAACTTGTCAATTTTTAAAGATATCCCAAATGGATTTGTTATACCTAATAGTATCAGAAAACCAAAATCTCCTTGGCAAGATCAAATGGATTTGAAAGTGCAATTGAAAATTAGTATTCTATCTTGTTTTTTTTCAATTATTCAAGAAGAGATATTTTAAGTTGTTATGTTAGCTTTTATCTTTGAGGAGGAATCATGTTTGGAGTAAAAATATTATGATTTTATCTTGCATTCCAACAGAGGACATCTTTGAGGTATTTTTAAAAAAGAATTCACATGATTTACTTATGCTTACACATGTTATCACAAGCAAGGAGGATGCTAACAAAGGTTGTTGAATCAGGGTTTACACTTTCTTTCTTTGCTTAAAAGTTTCAATTTCTAAGTCCTTAATTCCACGTCTTGCATACATGTCTACCATAGAATTTCTATATCTGATGAAAATCCCCATACCATTATCCTTTCATGCATGTTCGCACCCCATTCAAAAGCTCTCATTTGACACAGGCAGGAAGAATGTCGACAAAGAATTTAGCTTTATACCTGCCAATTGCATTTGTTTTAAAAGCTTCAAAATTTCAACAAATCTATTTCTTGCAAATCTTACAATCATTATTCTATGAGATTGTATTTAATTAATTCCGCTCACCTATGTTGAACTCATTTTTGGAGACTAATATAATTTGTTCAATTTCATTTTATTTTCCTAATGCCTTTATTTTATATAAATATGTTGGGGACCTAGTGCTAGATATTTTTTAAGTTTGTGATTAAGGTAAAATAGGCTTTGAACGTGCCACAAAATCCTATACAATTTTTTTTTTAGAGGATCTAAAACCCACAAATGAATAGCCACAAAAGAGATATCACATACAATCAGTAGGTTGGGAGATATCTTAACATCTATTGTCGAATGAAGATTGGTCAAAAAAAGTTCAAGTTGCTCTCAACCAAAGGTAGAAGCCTCCAGAGAAATTAGTACATAGGGTTTTTATAAGATCCCTTAACCTTAACAATGTGTTTTTAAAAGGGTCCCATAACGATGTTCGGATAAAATCATTCAAAGTTCCCATTTTGTTTCAAAGAATCCACCTCAATAGGAGTGGGAGGAAAAAAATAGAAGCATGGATAGCATTAACGACCTTATAGCCAATAGCTAAGAGAAAGGCAACGAAAACCCCCAAGTATAAAAACATGCCACCTCTCCCAACCCAACATTCTCCACCTCAAAATAAAAAGCATCCACGTGAACAAGATAGACATGAAATGAAACCAACAAGTGAAAATATAAACCCTCAGTCTTTCTCACAAGAAAGGATTCCACCTCCATAGGATAAATATTGAAGTTGGAAACCTTAATTTCCAAATTTAGGCATACAACATGAGCACACAGGTATATTATAGAGACTAGATTCAAAAAATAATATGTAAAAATTACGTTACAAGGTCACTACCATGACAAATGAATTTAAAACCTTTATTATCAAAGCTCAGTGAAAAGCTTTTGATACTAATATTTTGATATTTTTAACTCCAAGTTCATATTCCATTTGTGCAACTTGTTTGTGGTGCTATTTTATAGGGATTTTCATAGTTAATGAATAATATTAAATAAATAATAAATAATATTTGTTGTGTATGTAGAAAATCTATCACATTATAAAATTACTATTTTAGAGACATATAAGTTCATATCAAAATTCTAGGATCTATAAACATATTTAACTTGCATCATTGGCATTCCATTATTCAATAATTAAATATTTGATATTTAATATTCAAATAAGATTGAATGAACTTTAAAAATATAATCTCTAGTATTCAAAGAACATCGAAGTAACTATCTTAAAAAATACAAATCTTACAAGATACTGAATAATATAAAAGGGGAAGGGATAATCATCAAGGAAGCTAAGTGTAAAGGATGAAAATCATGTGTGATGTGATGTTAATTGTTGTTTGATTTGATTAAAGAGTGTTGATTTCCTTAACCCTACTTTGCATTTAATTGATTTGTGTTGATTGTATATTGCAATTGTGATTAAGGAGAAGATAAGATATTCCTCTTTTATCTTCGAATGCACAAATGGGAGATCCAAGTTGATCAACCTCAAAGAAAGGGCTAATGCACAAATGAATCAACTATTTGGAAAGGAGAATAGCAAGAGAGATATCTTAAATTCTGTTAATTATATGTATAGGAATGATATATGACATTAATTGAAGAAATAGGAAAAATGCACTAACCTTGAAATATTACAGATCAAAGAATATTGTTTATTGAGGTCTGTAGACTGTTTCTAGAAAAACTGACAATTGATCCCGAATCGGAACGCAAAGACAAACAAAACCCAAAAATCTTTTTCCGTTCCGATGTTGTCTTATGAAAAAGGTCAAGCTTGACCCACAAATGTCAACCCTGACCCAATAATGTCGACCCTGACCTGCACAGGTCCAACAGAAAATCTGTTCGCGCCGTCTAAAAGAAAGTCGAAAAGGGTATCCAGATCTGGTCTCAAATCTATTGTTCTGTACCTGTACCTGCAAGAAAAAGGGGATTGTTTGTTGTGGGGGAGGGGCTTGCCTTGGTCAAACCCCGATTTTAGAATTAACCTCAAATATATGTAATTAAAATTGCATAAATGGACAAAGTAAATGCATAAATTCACCTTTCTTGAAAAAGTCCTTATGGCGGATTCAAATCCTTGAATCCACAAGTATGCCTCAAAATGTGGAATGTAGAAAGGTAGGATGTCTTCAATCTCTTGCTTTGTAGATCTCCAACACCAAGTCTTGAATGGGTTCTTGAATTTGGAATAGGCTTGGAAGAAGGTGGATGGAGAGATCACCAAAAGGGCACTATGTAGCTTAAATCCTTCAATGAACTCCAATGGATCTCCTTAATGAAAATAGATACTTGAATGGATGAATGCTTACTTTGAAATCTTTCTCCTTAGCTTGCTTGAATCACCCTTGAAGATAGTTTGCTTGATGATAGTTATCATTCGTAATGCTTAGAGAAAATGAGAGGAGAAAGCTCCCTTTTATATGAAATTAGGGCACAATATTTTAAGGAGGCCTACATAGGAGGATTAAATTCCCATTAAAGCCTTTACCCCTAGGAGAGGACCTATATTAAATATAATTTAGGAATCAACGCTTCGGAACCCAAAACAGCCGACCCAGAAGTGGGAAATACTTTTTGCAAAGGCCGACCTCCAAAAATTGTGAGACCTCGGGATCTGAACCCTGGGTCAAGTTCGAGGTTGACCTTGACCTAGGTTAGGTTTGAGGTTGACCCTAACCTAGGTCAAGGTCGAGGTCGACATAGACCTGAAAGGTCGACCCTAACCCTAAAGCCCAGAATCACAAGTCTGCAGTTCAGAATGCAGAAATCAGGCTAAACAGGAGTGGAAAGAGGGACAGAATAGGGGGAAGCCATGTCAAGATCAAGAACCCATTCAAGGTGCTTGTCATGACCCCAAATCACTTACTCGGAAGGCTAAACACGTCTACAATGGAAGTGCTTCCATTTTTTGACTATACATTTAGCCCCCACTTTAGCAAGAGTATGAGCTCAACACAAACTCTTGGTAAAGGAGAATATACAGAAAAGACAATCTTTATCGAAACCAAAAAAAGGGATAAAGAACCCCTTAAGCCCCCAAGGGACTTAAGTCTTTATCCACCCTAAGATCATGATGAGAAAGACATCACTTAGTTAAGGAGAGAGAGAAAGGGTGTGATTATCTCACCCAATGAGAACTTATGTCTCATTGTGAACCACACAAAAGGCGCAGCTGGAAAGATGGAATTGAACTGCCTAGTGAATGTGGCTACTCACTAGTCAACCCATCAGGGAGATCCATTCTTAAAGGGATCAAATCATTGTAAATTGAAAACTGGCGGGATCAAGAGATTTGTATAAATTTAAACTGGAGGTACAAGAGATCCTAAAAAGTAAAAATGACCATGCTTTAAGGATTAGTCTCGTTTAATCAATAAAGGGAAAAGTTTTAAATCTTGAAAACTATTTTGAACGTGCGTGTGTGCAAAAAGTGAGTAGAGTGTATGCCCCCATGTTAAAGTAATTTCTAACACTTTAATAGGAGCAATGGTTTTAACGGAAACATCAACAACTCTACGGATTACGTTTCCACTGCGAGATGCCCCCAAAAGAAGACAAATCAAGGGAAATAAAACATAAACATACATAAGAACACAAGAGGGATCTACCTAATGTGGGGTCAGTATGATCATAAGATAACATATACATAGAAATATAATATTATTGCAAATGAATTGACATCATTCCCCAAAGAAAGTAGAACTACAATCACAAAGGAGGAAAAAAACTTAAGATTTATGAAGAGGAATCTTTTCGGACCACAACATGGAGACCAAAAAGAATTAGTGCTACCATGTCGCAGATCCAAGTAGATTGTACAAGGAAAATAGTTACAAACAATAGCACAAATACAACATAACATGAAACAACATATAGAAAAATGTAGATACATATAGAAGAATTGAACAACAGTTTTGATTCTTTTATCACCTTACACCAACAAAGTAACAAGGGTCATATAAAATAATCTAACAAACATTTAGAAAAACACATTACGGGGGAAGCACAATACAACATACAAACACAAAAAGGGCTACCTTAAAGGATAAGCCAATCAAGCATGTTGTCAACCTTCCCCATCTTGGTTTACGTTATTTAGGGTAGGTGGGCAACTCGCAAGAGGGACTATATCCAATATAGTAGGAATGATAGCCAGTTCCAAACAAGGATCCTCTTGAGAGTCACAATGTTCATTACTAGTTGTAATTGTTAATTGAGTTGAAAGCATATGAGGTAAATCATGATCAAGATCAACGGTCTCATATTCATCACTAAGATCAATAGGATCATTGAGAGTGTCCTCCTCATCAAGGTTGATTGAAATGGGATCCAAGATGCGAATAGGATCATCATACTCATTCATCTTATCATCATGAATATTAACATCCAACGCATCGGTCATAGGTTGATCGAAGGTAGGTAATGAGTTTCGAATCATAGAAGCACGGGCTCTAGCATTAGCTCTATGCTTCTTACGACGTTCATTAGTGGATTTTTTACATTTAACTTTATTTATCACTTGCTGAGAACTAGGAAGAATGAAAATAGGTTCCTTCACAGGTTCTATAGGAGGATTCTCAATAGGTTGTAATGGAAGAGTAGAAGTTGGATTATTTTTATTAGCAGCAATAGATAAAGGAGGTATTGCAGGAGTAGGCAAAAGACCACGGCTGGAATCAATCCGAGGCATACTTAACTCAAAAATTTTGTGATGTTTGTAAGCTTGATATGAGTGAAAGAGATGATCAAGGTGAGGCGGACATGAGTTAGGTAATGAAGGCCAAAGAAAATTGAGAGTAGCACAATCTCTAGGCCTAGAAGGTTGAAACAAACTATGATTAATGGTTTTGACTTCTCCATTATGAATGAACTTAAGACATTTATGAATGGGAGAAGTAATAGCATGCATAGCAGTTATCCAAAGTAAACCAAATTTGATTTGGAATTGATCAGAAGTAGGAATAATGATGAAGGTAGTATCTATAACTTTACCACAAAGTTCAACAGGTAAGTTGATAGAACCAAGTGCAGGATAAAGAAAGCCATTACAAGTTTGGATCCATGCCTCAGATGAGTCATAAAAATAACGTTGTAAACCTTTCATAAAAAGATTTTCCTCAGAAATGACATTTATTAAAGATGTGGGATCAACTAGACAACCACGAGTAGGTATCTTAGCAATCCTAGCATAGATATAAAGGGGACCATAGGGAGCTTTAATTGTTTCAGAATCATCAAAGGTAATTAAA
>MU227747.1:2397442-2408311 GCA_018584345.1 Thuja plicata
AAAGGAGAGGAAGACTCGGGATCAAAGGAACCCATAAGTCTACGGCTTCTTCTAACCGGGATACTATAAGTAGGACTAGATGTGGTAAAGCTCATACACCAATATAATGCAAATGAACTAACACCAACTTTTGATCTATTGAATTGAAATGCAAGTTGAAAGAAAATGCAAGATCTAGCATAAACAATGTAAATCTAACACCAAAAAGAAAGAGTTGTCTATCGCGGGTTCACCAAAATGTAAAGGATGAAAATCGTGTGTAATGTGATGTTAGTTGTTGTTTGATTTGATTAAAGAGTGTTGATTTCCTTAACCCTACTTTACATTTAATTGAATTGTGTTGATTGTATATTGCAATTGTGATTAAGGAGAAGATAAGATATTCCTCTTTTATCCTTGAATGCACAAATGGGAGATCCAAGTTGATCAACCCAAAGGAAGGGCTAATGCACACATGAATCAACTATTTGGAAAGGAGAATAACAAGAGAGATATCTTAAATTCTATTAATTATATGTATAGGAATGATATGTGGCAGTAATTGAAGAAATAGGAGAAATGCACTAACCTTGAAATATTGTAGATCAAAGAATGCTATTTTCTGAGGTCTATAAACTATTTCTGGAAAAAATGATAGTTGATCCCAAACTGAAATGCAGAGATGAACAAAACCCAGAAATATTTTTCCATTCCGATGTCATCTTATGAAAAAGGTCGACCTTGACCCACAAATGTCAACCCTGACCCAATAATGTCGACCCTGACCTGCAAAGGTCCGACAGAAAATCTGTTCGCGCCGTCTGAAAGAAAGTCAAAAAGGGTATCTAGATCTGGTCTCAAATCTACTGTTCTATACCTATACCTAAAAGAAAAAGGGGATTGTTTGTTGTGGGGGAGGGGTTTTCCTTGGTCAAACCCCAGTTTTTAAATTAACCTCAAATATATGTAATTGAAATTGCAGAAATAGACAAAGTAAATGCATAAATTCACCTTGCTTGAAAAAGTCCTTGTGGTGGATTCAAATCCTTGAATCCACAAGTATGCCTCAAAATGTGGAATGTAGAATGGTATGATGTCTTCAATCTCTTTCTTTGTAGATCTCCAACACCAAGTCTTGAATGGGTTCTTGAATTTGGAATAGGCTTGGAAGAAGGTGGATAGAGAGATCACCAAAAGGGCACTATGTAGCTTAAATCCTTCAATGGCCTCCAATGGATCTCCTTCATGGAAATTGATACTTGAATGGATGAATGCTTTCTTTGAAATATTTCTCCTTAGCTTGCTTAAATCACCCTTGAAGATAGTTTTCTTGATGATAGTTATTGTTCGTAATGCTTAGAGAAAATGAGAGGAGAAAGCTCCCTTTTATATGAAATTAGGGCACAATCTTCTAAGGAGGCCTACATAGGAGGATTAAATTCCCATTAAATCCTTTACCCCTAGGAGAGGACCTATATTAAATATAATTTAGGAATCAACGCTTCAGAACCCGAAATAGTCGACCCGGAAGTGGGAAATACTTTTTGCAAAGGCTGACCTCCAAAAACTGTGAGACCCTAGGATCTGAACCCTGGGTCAAGGTCAAGGTAAACCTTGACCTAGGTCAAGGTCAAGGTCAACCCTGACCTAGGTCAGGGTCAAGGTCAATACTGACCCTGAAGCCCATAATCACCAGTCTACAGTTCAGAATGCAGAAATCAGGCTAAACAGGAGTGGAAAGAGGGACAAAATAGGGGGGAAGCCATGTCAAGGTCAGGAACCCATTCAAGGAAATTTTCATGACTCCAAACCACTTACTCAGAAGGCTAAACATGTCTACAATGGAAGTGCTTCCATTTTCTGACTATACACTAAGTAATGCTAACAAGACAATTACACTTCCCTTTTAAAATATTGCACATTTGGAAGGAAGACACCCCAAATAGGCTCAAGTAAGATCTCAAGCATTGAATGGGACAATGATCCATCACTAAATATGAAAATTAGAAATTGGAATGAGAGAGAAAATGCAACGTAGAAAAAAAAAGTGAACAAAGTAGTTGAAAAATTGCAAATAATAGACTGATAAAAACTGTTAGAAACCTGTAATTAACAGAAATGAGGTCCAGGAAGCAGATCTGACCTATGAGTGAAATCTAAAGTAGAATTTCAAGTTACAAAATGGTTGATACACCTTGTACTTAGGTAAATAACGGTTGAGTCACCCTCTACCAGTTGCTTTTGGCTGAAACTTTTGGGGATCCTCCAACAGGTTTTGATCTTCCCATTTCCTAATTGACAACTTTGTAACCTATTCCCACACACAAAAAATGGGGAAAGGTTTGTCTAAATGGGTTTTTCTTGATCAAACCCCTGTTTAGGAATCAACCTTGAAATCAAAATGAAATTGCATAAAGGAAAGTATGTAAAAAGGTAAGTGTTTGATTCACCTTGCATAAACCCTCATAGATAGATGTAGAAATCACTCATACCCAAGAAGATGCTAGAATGTGCTTAAAATCAAGGATTTGACCTTGGAATATAGAATAGGAATCAAGGATGCCTTCACAAATGCATGGATCTATGAATGTCAATCCTAGATCTTCAATGTCGATATGCTTGACAATCACTTGCAATGAAGGAAAGAAGAATTTATATAGGAGGGATCTTCTTGCTTGATTGAGAACTCCTATAATTGGCCATCATGGTAGATAATATTAATTCAATAGTATAATATCGCCTTGGGATTTCCTTGAAGAATTGAAGACTTGGAGAAACTAGATCTTGGATGCTTGTCTTCAAATCTTTGAACACAATTGCTCTGTTGCTACTGGAAACTTGATTGCACTTCATAGCTTGATTGCTTGAATGCCTGAGTGTTTATATGATATGAAAAATGAGAAGATATATGGTTTTTTATATACTTCAGCCAACATTTTGTAATTCAAAAATAAGATAGGCTAACCACATGATCAAATTTCTCACTAAAATGTTGATATAGGCTCCGGGCCAAATTTGGGACAAAATAGGCAGGAACAAAGAAACTTAGAAACTCTATACCTAGGTACATGGTGTTGGTTTACCCTAGTAATGATGGTTTACTAAGAGGGGGGTGAATCATAAAATTTTGAAACTTAACACTTTAAAACTAAACCTCTGATTCAACTCGGTGATTCAAATAACAACAGCAACCGAAACTTGTAAATACCTCACAAACTTGATAAACAAAATATAACATAAGAAAATAAAATTCACAATTATCAAGCATCACATGTAACACTAGATTTAACGAGGAAACCAAATTTTGGAAAAACCTTCGTGGGAATTGTCACCCATAAAAATAAATACTCTTCTGAAGTATGCTCGGTTAAGAGCCAATCCGGTTAAATATTACAATGCACATTTGTCATATGTGACCTTGTTAGGGGATTTACCTTAGATCTATTAATATCTTCACCCTATTAGGAGTGGCCTATTTAGAGGTCTTAAAAATTCATCCTAGAATGTTACTTTTCACAAGGATTTACAAAAATAATTATTAGGTCCACTCGGTTAAGAGATATTCTGTTACAAATATTAGTAAGCAACAGTGTACTATTTTGACCTATGATTCTGCAACTATCTTTTTCTTGATCATATCCCTGTTTCTCTCTCTAAAACTTATTGGAATCAATAAATCATTAGTCTCTCCTCTGGACTGGTTCTCCAACTCTTTCACTACTTTTCTCGACAGCTCTTCGGCCATTCAATTCACAAGCGTCTATGTATAAACATAAAGACTCATCAATATATAGGCCTCTATTTTTCCTCTTAATCCTATTAATTAGGTTTCCCTTCAATTGTGCTCATCCATCAAATCATCTCAAATGAACTAATACAATGTATCTGGAACTTGGTTAGGTGGTTAACCTTTGCCTCGTGACTTGCACTTTTCTTAGAACTCACAACTTTCTTTTTGCCACTTAATCTTCATCTTAGATTTTGAACTTGAATTTTCATGACCGTAGATATTGTAACAAACTTATCCTTCATCCTTAGAATCTTCTTGATCTATGTGCCTTTGCATTAAATTTGTTCTTCTATTCGAATCCAATCTATGTTCAAACTCTATTTTGTGCTCGGTGACTATGTTCACTCGATGTCTGGCTTCGCTTGGTAACTGACCTTGCTTGGTTGTCAACTTCGCTCGGTGATTGTCTTTCTCAGAGGTAAGTTAGTATTGTTATTCAAACATTTGTGGGCTTTTCTCTTAGTAGAATATCCCAAAAATATTCCTTCATCTCCTTTAAAGTCAAATTTACCATCTCTTGCATCTTTAAGAATATAACACCTACCTCCAAATACTTTGAAGTAACTTACATTTGGTTTTTGTCCATACTAGATCTCATAAGGTGTTTTTTTTAGTTCCCTTCTTTAGTTATACTTGGTTAAGTGTATTATAACCACTAGTTCTTACTGCACTTCTCTCTGGAAGGTTTGAGAAATCTCATTCTCAATCATCAGTGTTCTAGCACAATCCACAATGGATTTGTTTCTCTTTTCAACTATACCATTTGGTTGTGGGGTTCTCGGTGCAGACATCTGCCTCTTTATACCATGTTCATTGCAGAACAGTGTAAATTTATTAGATGTAAATTCTCCGCGTCTGTTAGAAGTCAAACATTTCAGCTATATCCCTTTCTCTTTTTCAACTCTAGCCTTGTACCACTTAAACATTTGAAATGCATCAGATTTTTCTTTTAAAAACACAACCGACATCATTCTCAAATAATCATCAACAAACAATATGAAGTATCTATCTCCATATTAGCTTTGTGTTCTCATGGGACTACATAGGTCAGTGTGTACTAACTCCAATATACCTTGTGTAGTATAGGTTTTTCTTGTAAATCTTGATTTAGTCATCTTACTGTTAGAAACACTGAGAGGGGGGGGGGTGAATTAATGTTTGTCTATTAATTACTTTTTAGCAACTTAAACATAAATAAAACATACATTGAATGAAGCTTAACATAAGAACTCATAACACGAGATATGATTATGGGGAAACCTTGATCAGAGGAAAACGTTGGTGGGAATTAGTACCCACAAATATTGTACTAGGTATAATGAACCTGTTAAAGTTCCTTTGCCCTGTTAGAAGTAGTCTTCACAATATGAGTACAATGACCTGGTTAAAGGTCTAACCCTGTTAGGAGTCTTTTACAAAACCCTGTTAAAGGTATATGGCTCACTTCCTAGGCTCACTGCCCAATAGGACGAAGGCTACAACCTTCTGAAAGATGATATACACTATATCAAAAATGAACTGTTGTGATGACACTACTGTCTAATCAGTTCCGTGTATGCGCAAATTCTCTTACTCTCTTAAAGAGCTATATCATGTACTGACTTCATCATACTACTCTTCTATATCATCCTCTTACATAATAATCGACACTTGTAACATAACTTTACATTACATACTTATATGTTCATATCCGAATAGGCGCAACCCAAAACAAGACTCTAGTCGGCCCTAAAACAAAATACACAATGCTTCCAAAAAATTTGGCTCAAGTGTGTTTACTACAATGCTAATTACATCATTATAAACATATAACCAAAGGCACTTAGCCATTACATAACAAAATAATTCACGCTGATCAAAACACTAGTCGGCTTCCATGCTCTGTCTTCTAGTCTGCTGGTCTACTGATCTTCCTATAAATTCATCATACTATTGTTCTGTACTATGCATGTTTGGATGTAGCATGTATACATGTCATACCACATATATCTGAACGTGCATATGCTGACTCGATCTCTTGCACGTGCGCTGATGTGTTGATCGCTGAATATCTATGTCTACCCTGTTTTCCATACTTAGTCATTTTGTCTTTCATGACAAAAAATAAACATGACTTTGTTGCTATGATGACAACACAAAATGAGTCATGCTTCCTCAGGAAGTCAACTTGCCAACAATCTCCCCCTTTGTCATTTATGGCAACAAAGGAATGTGGCCAAGTTTCTCAAAAATGACTTAACACAAAAAATGACTATATATCATAACATCTTATTGATATATACATATACTTCTCCATCTATACACATTCTATGTTAATCCCCCTTTGACATTAATGACAAAGGTGTACAAAAACTAGTAAGTCATCTACATACTTACTCCATGTAGACTTTAGGGTATACAATCTGAAGAGATTGGATCTCTTTCTGCCAGAACACTTTCATTGCATCAACTATCTGTAGATGCGCGCATAGGGCATATTTCAGTTTCTCCATTTTTATCAAATCCATGCAAGGAACTTGATCTTATGTTACAATGGTGGCATCAATCTGTTTGATGTTGTCATTTAAGACTGCTAGAGATGGTGCAAGTGCATTTCTTAACTGAGTTTGTCGGACTCTTATCTTGCTGATTTCCAACTTAGCCTTCTCAATCTTGTCTAACTGCCCTTGATAGACATTGTTACAGATGTTCATGTCTTGCGTGGATGTTTCAACTTATTTCCTAATGCTGGCCACCATGATCTCTTCCTCTTCTACCTTTTTAATGTGCTCTGAGGTGAACTCCACTCTGTCCATGCAGTTAGCTATAACTTTCTTTATTTTAGCTGCTAATTCTTTCAGTATGGATTGCCCAATCTTCAAATATTTTAGGTCTAAGGTAAAATTCTTTACCAATTCATTCAATCTCTCCTTCTTATATTCCTCTTCTGCAATTTTAGTAGCAGAGTCTACTAAACTTATAAAGTGTGATTTAAAGTTTGTTAAGATGTTGTCCACATCTTCAATAGATTGAACTTTGGCTACTTTCTTGTCAGCAGGAACTAAGTCATTCAATATGTTTACTGATTCCAAAAAGTGAGGTTTCCTCATCACTTGTTTCTCCTTTGCTTTTTCCATATCAGGAACACTGATCTTGATCAGGTCTTCTTCTCCCCATGCATCTAGACTTGCTGAATCCGGAGTTAACCTTGACAATAATGAGGTAGATGGTTGAGTGGATGGTGAGAATATAGTATTCTGACTAGTATCCATGCATTCACTCTTTACTGGTATCTCTTTTATTGGTGTCTCATCACCTTGAGTATCTTTTTCTTCATTTATGTCAATTGGATCATTGGAGGGAACTTCATCATGTTGTGCAGATGTATCATCAGTGCACATTTCTTCAGTGCTTACAAATGCTTTATCAACTTTGTCCATATATTTTTAAGATGTTGTCATGGATATCTTGATATTATCAACCACTATAGTATCTTCTGAGTCTTTTTCTATATCAGAAGTTATTGTCACTGTGGGCGCTGAAACCTGTGGACCTGTTATAGGTGCTTTCTGAATTACTGGTTCTGTAGCCTGTTTGGGAGGAGCTGGAGTTACCTTGGTAGTAGGCGTCATTGATGGATACATGTGTCTATCCATAAACACTTGTGCAAATTCCTTTTCAGTCTCTTTACCAATCTGCTCATACTCTTTGTTCATAATATGTAGGGTCCTTGTCTTAGTTCGGAGATGAGGCTTCACCAGATCTAATAGAATAGCCTTCTCATCATGTGAGCATACAGGGAGAAGAGTATCAAATTTTTCTTCTCTAATCCTCATGTCTTCCTCTATTGCATGTCTTTTCATGATCTCCAGTATGTTCCATAACTTATCCGGTATCACTGTTTTGAGTTCAAGAACACACTTCTTAAACTTGATCATATGAGATATGATCATAGAATGTATCTCAGTCTTATCCATCTCTTGATACTTTTCATAGACTTTAGAAAGTGTATCTAATCTCCCTTCATTTACAATCCTATTCTTCAACACATTTAGACTAGGTCTAAATCCTACCTCAGGAGGAGCTTGAGTATTCCTTTCTTTGCTCTGTGTGTTCCTTGATGATGGATGATTTGTGGGCACTTGTTTGCTTCCTCTAGACTTCTTGCTTGGTATTGAAGGTGGAGATGAGTCTAGATCAATAGTGGTAGAGGGCACAGAGGTGCTCTCTACTTTCTTCTTCTTTTGGATCTCTTCAGTCTTCTCAAGTTCTTTAGCTATCTTGGATTCTCTAGCTTTGTCAAGATCTTCTTGAGTGACTCCATGAGCTTTTAGAATGTTAGATGTAATTTTGGATGCTTTCCTTTTGTTATCACCACTATGTAAGATAATGTCTACTTCATTAGTCTTCTCTCTATAAGTGCCCCACCTTGGCTCATTAGGATCTTTGGGCGAAGATAATAGAACTTGTGCATATCCTTCTAACACATGTTCTTCCACTTCATAACAAAGAGGATGAATCCATTTGGTTCTAGGTTCAACTGCCTCCATGCAAGTGCAATCTATTTCTACCATGAAACATATGGTATCCTTACATTTGTCAACTATCTTCTCAGCTAATCTAAACCTTTTCTACATCTTGATCCTAAATTTCTTGATATCTATATCCATGGCATCCCTTACACTGCTCTCTAAAGTGGCCTTAAGAGAAATCTGAGACATTGTGGGTTTGCTCCTGTCTAGGTAAATGTTTGTAACCTTTCCAAAAATATGGAAATACAAGTAGATGATCAAAGATCCAAGCCTGAATGTCTTACTCCTGTCATGCTTGATGATTTGAATGTTATCAATCAGTTGAGCACACAAGATCTCACATAGGTTGTATTGAGTGTTATCCTTCACCATTCTAATAGCTGCTAGGATTGTTGCTGCAGAGACACTGTTTAACCTGCTTTCTTTCTGAAACTTATACCCAAGTATCATAGTTAGAATTTTTATGTCATCTTCTTTGATATGGTCAACTGTCATTCCATGCTTGTCACTTTTGGATAGGCAAACTTGTTCAACTTGCTTCTTGACATCGTTGCCAGTAGGAAGAACTGGTCTAGTCTTGGGAATTTTTATTAATTCATGGATTAGGTCTGTAGTGATGCACACAGGAACCTCATCAATCCAATAAAGGTCATCATGTATTCTGCTTAGCAAAATCTTCACCCATTCTGGCTCATCAAACTCATGCGCATTAGAGTATTTGAAGATAGGGTTATCAATCAAGTGCGTGAGCTCATCCTTGAATGTATAGTCAAGTTTCATCATAGATCCCATATGAGTGGCTATGCTGATATCTCCTATAGTTTCCTTCTTACAGTAAATGTATGCACGTATATCTTCTATGTGAACAATGCCTAATGGGGTTTTGGAGAAAGATCCTTCCACATCATCCAGTATGGATTTGAATGGATGCTTCTTGAACACAAATCTCTTCCTCTCTACAATATCAAATACAACTGGAGTCGCCATACTTAATTGGAACTTGATTAAGTATGGTTTCACAAAATTTTGAAACGACGCGACTGCTAGGGTTCCATTTCAACTTCTTATCTATTTTCTTAACTGCCAAATCTGTTATGCTTCTATGCTTGATGCTTAGTGCTCTAGTACTCTCCAAATTCTATGATCTTGAATGCAAGTGTGAAGAAGATCAAACACTTACTTTCTTTTATAAAAGTGACTGCATTTAATGTTTGCAACCGTACGCAAATTACTCAGAGATTTTGCAACTTTGATCCTGATGAATTTGAGACAATGCGTGTATGCATATTGCAATATTATGTGCTTATAACCATGAATCCATAGGCAAATACTCAGAGGTGAGTATACCAGCCGCGCAGGGGTCCTGAGTTAGAATAGCTCCCCCTAAGACCAAGAAGGTCTATTCAAGCAAAAGTAGAGGGTGTGTCCACTGTGGATGCATCAACTACTTTGTCAACATCATTGTCCTTCTTTACTTAAACCCAAATTTTGCTTGATTCTTATTTTTCTTGAACAAACTTGACTTCTCCTTCTTCTTCAAATAGTGATTTCTTAGGTTCATCTTGCTTCTGAGTTTTGGATCTACAAAACCTTGAGATGTGTCCAGCCTTTCCATATTCATGACAAATGATAGGAGGTTTTATGTTCTTGTTTATCATGTTACATTGCTTTTCTATGTGACCATTGTAGTTACATATCTTACATGTAGTGTTCTGCAAATTTCTTTGAGGTTGATTTCTTTGATTGTTTTTATTCATTCTTCTTTGATTTGTTCTACAATGTATAGCCCTATGACCAAACTTATTACAAGAGTAACAATAACCATTGAAAGGTCTTACCTCTTTGCAATCTCTTGCCAAATGACCATGTTTGTTACATGCATAACAAGTTCTATTAACTTGCTTGATTTCCCGTTTAGGTGGATCAATTTTAATCTCTTCAACATTTTCAAATTTATTTTCTTCTGAAGATGCTTCATGTGGTTTCTTTCTTTCTTGTAATGAATTGATTTCAATTTGTGTTACACTGTATCCAAGACCAGTAGTGTCACCTTTTTGCTTTTGTGCATTGAGCTGAGATTGAAGTGAATCAGAACTTGTGTGGAGTTTATCAATCTTATCTTTCGCTTCTGTTAATTTAGATTCCAACTTCTTCTTTATGTTTTCCAATTCCAGTACTTTCATGTTTTCTTTCAAGAGTTCATCATCTAGTTGTTTTCTTTCTTTGATCTTTTCTTCAATAGCAATTTGACTGTTTGTTAGCTGTTCATCTAGATCTTTAATTTTATCTTTCAGAGACATATTCTCTTCATTGATCTTTTTGATCATTTTCCCTAAATCACTTGTAGAACAATCTTTCAAATCTTTTCTTATTTTTTGATAAACATTTGTGAGCCATCAACTTTCAGTCTAAGTTCTTCATTTTCTTTTTCAGATCTATCGAGATCTTCAAGAGTTGCTTCAAGATTCCTTTTCAAATGTTTTGCTTCTACTGAGTCCATGATCTCCTCAAGTGGTTAAACTTATTTGTTGAGGACTAGAGCTCTGATACCAATTGTTAGAAAAACTGAGAGGGGGGGGGGGGGGGGGG
>MU227747.1:2408516-2422205 GCA_018584345.1 Thuja plicata
TTTACAATATGAGTACAATGACCTGGTTAAAGGTCTGACCCTGTTAGGAGTCTTTTACAAAACCCTGTTAAAGGTATATGGCTCACTTCCTAGGCTCACTGCCCAATAGGATGAAGGCTACAACCTTATGAAAGATGATATACACTATATCAAAAATGAACTGCTGTGATGACACTGCTGTCTGATCAGTTCTGTGTATGCGCGAATGCTCTTACTCTCTTAAAGAGCTATATCATGTACTGACTTCATCATACTGCTCTTCTATATCATCCTCTTACATAATAATTGACACTTGTAACATAACTTTACATTACATATTTATATGTTCATATCCGAATAGGCGTGACCCAAAACAAGACTCTAGTCGGCCCTAAAACAAAATACACAATGCTTTCGAACAAGTCGGCTCAAGCGTGTTTACTAAAATTCTAATTACATCATTACAAACATATAACCAAAGGTTCTTAGCCATTACATAAAAAAATAATTCACGCTGATCAAAACACTAGTCATCTTCCATGCTCTGTCTTCTGGTCTGCTGGTCTACTGATCTGCCTGTAACTTCATCGTACTATTGTTTCGTATTGTGCATGTCTAGATGTAGCATGTATACGTGTCATACCACATATATCTTAATGCACATATGCTGAATCGATCTCTCACACTTGCGCTGATGTTCTAATCATTGAATATCTATGTCTGTCATGTTTTCCATACTTAGTCATTTTGTCTTTCATGACAGAAACTAAACATGACTTTGTTTCCATGATGACAACACAAAATGAGTCATGCTTCCTTAGGAAGTCAACTTTCCAACACTTACCTACTTGACATCCCTTACACATTACATTGTTAGGTTTTTCTAGACTCGGTAGACCTCTTACTTTGTTCTTCTTACTCACTTTGATTAAGTTGTCAAAATTAACATGACATAGCCTTTTGTGCCATAGCCATACATCTTCAATCTTAGCAAACAAACAACTCTTTATCGATGTATCAAGGTAGAATAATTTACCTTTATATTTAACTTCGATGGCAATTAGACTTCCTTTCTGATCAAATACTTTAACCTTCTTGTTTTGAAATTCCATTCGGTGACATGTATTAACTGTGCCACACTCAACAAATTGTACTTCATACCTTCAACCCAATAAACATCATCACACTTAGTATTTTTCAATTGAAATAGAACCTTTTCCCTTCATAGGATATGGGGGATCATTTCCAAATCTAACATTACCATGCCATTATGCTATTTCAGAGTAATAAACTTATTAGTATCACTAGTCATATGGTGTGAGCAACCGCTGTCTATAATCCATGTATCATTTTTACTTACTTGCGAAATTAGGGCTTTTTCTTCAACATACCTTTCTTTGTCAGACTTGTCTTTAATAGCAACATATAAAACTTCTTCTTCATAATCATTGGTGTCATCTTAAGATGATCCTCCTTCAACAATGTAGCATGCTTTATTTCCTTTGTTCTTAAAGTCTCTGAATCTTCTAAATTTGTTCCTAGTTTTCTTGATGTCTCTATTATCTTTCTTCTCATTACTGTCAGGACAATTAAAAGCTATGTGACCAATCTTATTGCATGAAAAAAATTTCAAAGGTAGCTTACCTTTGTACTTTCCTTTACCTCTCGGTAGTCTCCTAGCCAATAATGCTTCAAACTCGACTTCATTATTTTCATCTTCAACGTATAGTTCTTCAAGCTCACTCTTAAAACTATGAAATATTTCACTAGCACTACTTGCATATACATCACTAGATCTAGAATCTCTAGAATTTCCAATAGTAAAAGATGATTTGAATGTAGATTCAATCTTAGAAGTAGTGGGAAAACTATTATCAAAATCACTAAACTCAAAAGCAGTTAGCTTACCAATTGTAGCATCCAAAGTTACAACCATGTGTGGAATGGATTTCAACACTTGACTTGTGGACATTCAGATGGAATAGATAGGTCGCAGTGTTCTACGAATATTTCTTGTAACATCTTCTTCATTAATGGGTCCACCAGCACCTCTTATAGAAATAGAAATCTCCTTTAGTCTTGTGTTGTATGTTGTAATATTTTCTCCTTTCATTCTCATTGATTCAAACTTTCCTCTTAAGCTTTCAGCCTTAGCTTTCTAAACATGTTGATCTCTGCCAAAAAATAGTGTAAGCCTATCCCACATCTTCTTAGCAGTATCACAACCTTCTAAATCATTTAACTCTAGGTTGGTGAGAGTAGAAGCTATCTCTATAATCATCACTTGTGTATGTTCTTTTCTTTCTCTCATCTGCTCAAGTGTTAAAGGACCAAACAGTGGAGGTGAGTACTCATTTTCAAGATGATTTAGTGCATAATCTCTTGTACCAGATATGTGAAGCCTCAATGTGTTCTGACATGTAGAAAAGTTATTCCTATTCAACTTTGGTGCTTCCCTCTTATACATCCTCAGATCTTTAACTCAAGTACCTTTAAACTTATCTACTCGCAGCACTAGCTCTGATACCAATTTTTGGTTTACCCTACTAATGATGGTTTAGTGAGAGGGGGTTGAATCAAAAAAATTGAAACTTAACACTTTAAAACTAAACCTCTGATTCAACTCGGTGTATCAAATAACAACAACAACTGAAACTTGTAAATACTTCACAAACTTGATAAAATATCATATAACATAAACAAATAACATTCATAGTTATCAAGCATCACATACAACACCAAATTTAATGAGGAAACCCAATTTGGGAAAAAAAACTCATCAGAATTTTCACCCACAAAAAGAAATATTCTTCTGAAGTATGCTCAGTTAAGAGCCAATCCGATTAAATATTACAATGCACATTTGTCATATGTGACCCTGTTAGAGGATTTTCCTTAAATATGTTAATATCTTCACCCTGATAGGAGTGGCCTAGTCATAGGGCTTAAACATCCATCCTAGAATGTTAACTTTAACAAGGATTTACAAAAATACTTGTTAGGTCCACTCGGTTAAGAGATTTTCTGTTACAAATATTAGTAAGCAATAGTGTCATGATTTGACCTATGATTCTGCAACTATCATTTTCTTGATCATATCCCTTTTTAACTCTCTGAAACTTACTGGCATCAACAACTCATCAGTCTCTCCTTTGGACTGGTTCTCCAAATCTTTCACTACTCTGCTTGGTAGCTCTTCGACTATTCAATTTGTCAGCATCTCTGTATAAACATACAGACTCATCAATAAATAGGCATTTGTTTTGCCTCTTAATCCTATTGATTAGGTTTCCCTTCAATTGTGCTCAGCCATCAGATCATCTCAAATGAACTGATACAATGTATCTGCAACTCAGTTAGGCAGTTAACCTTTGCCTCATGACTTGCACTTTTCTTGGAACTCGCAACTTTTTTTTTTTGCTTAATCTTCATCTCATATTTTGAACTTTACTTTTCATGACCATAGATCTTGTAACAAACTTCGCCTTCATCCTTAGAATCTTCTTGATCTCTGTGCCTTCACATTAAATTTTTTCTGCTCTTTGAATCCAATCTTTTTTCAAACTCATTTTCATGCTCGGTGGCTCGATGACTATCTTCACTCAATTTTTTATTTTTATCAGCTACCAACCTTGCTTGGTAACTGACTTTTCTTAGTTGTTAACTTTTCTTGGTGACTATATTTTCTTTTCTTGACCAACTAACACTTCATTGCTCGGTAATTAGGTTGGTCCCTTTACCAACTTGACCTCTCTGCTATACCAACTTAATGACATCAAATGTTAAGTAAAAATAATTATACCAATAGTTCCTTATCATTTTCTGATCTTTATTATCTTCCCAATCAATTTCCTCTCCAATTGATATGGTAATTTAATATAAACCAAAAATCAATTGCTTGACATCAATGATAAAATAACAACTGATCTAACCATTCTACTTGCATGTATTCTTCTGAACTCGGTCTTCATCACCATTACCATAAATATGTTAACACATGGTGCCTTAGCCATTCTGTACCTAGGAAAATGGCCCCAAATTTGAACTTGGTTTAAGGGTGGGTGAAAATATGCAGGAGAAAAAAGGCAGGTTTCTAGGCTTAAGAATAACAGACATTTAGACCTCGAAATCACCAAAATAGGGTCTAATAGGCCTTGGTAGAAAATCCAATTATGGGTGCTTACTTTTTAGGATGATAAATTTATCCCCCACTTTAGCTGGAGTATGAGACTAACTCATGCTCATGGTAAAGTAGATCAATCGACAAGAGCAATATTATCAAGGCAAAGGAGACAAATCCCCAAGAGCAATCTTATCAAGGCAAAGGAGACAAAGAAACTTTAAGCCCCCAAGTGACTGAAGTCCTCATCAAATCCAAATCCTAGAGAGAGAGAGAGAGAGAGAGAGAGAGAGATGACTACTAACCTAGTAAGGTGGTTCCTTACTATGGATCATGCAAAGAGAAAACACTACAAGCATTGATAGTATAGCAAGTTGTGTTATGATATTCAACCCACCAAAGGGGATCAATCCTTAAGGAAAGCATTGTATCTGAGGGATCCAAAAAATGTGATTAGCTTAAGGAAAACATTGTCTTCAAAGGGGTAAATAAAAGGAGGGTCAGTCCTTAAGGAAAGCATTGTCTCCATAAAAGATCTGTTGAAAATATGAACATAAGGAAAGAATTGTCTCATTATCCATCCACTCAAGAGAAAGAGATTACAATAAATTCTTGTGTTTGTGTGCAAAATGTGAAATAAAGAGAAGAATGTAGGCCCCCACGTTAAAGATATTGTACATGCCTTAACAGGAGAAATGGATTTAATGGAGCATACATGCATCCACAAGAGACCTTTCCACTATGAGATGTCCCCAAGAAAGGAAAAACCAAGGGAAATGAAACACATGACAAAAATAACACATAGGGATCTACTAACTCAGGGGTCGACATAATAAAAAATAATATTGTCATCATCCCCCAAAGTTAGTAGATCTGGAAGAATTTCATATAAGAGATACAAAGGAGAGTCTTTTGGGTTGACATCACAGAGACAAAAAGAATAGGTAGCTACCATTTTTCACATCATCCCCAATAACACAACACAAAGACACATGCATGACATAACATGTAATAACATATAGAATAAATGAGATAAAAATAGAGGAATTTCATGATAATTCAATTCCTTTATCACCTTTTCCCAATGGAGAAACAAATTTCATCTAAAGAAATCTAAAGAAAACATATAACAAGCAGCACATCATGGGGGAGTACATCATGACAAACAAGAAAACACAAAGAATCCATCACACAAGAGAAGATATTCAAGAATATCACCTACCCCCCCCCCCACATCTTGGTCTGAAGTATTTAGGGAAGGTGGGAAACAGGAAAGAGGTGAAATAAAAATCACAATAGATGAAACAATAACCAGTTCCAAACAAGGGTCGTGTTATAAAGATGGGTCGCTTTATTCGTCACTAGCACTAAGAGACATTTTTTGTAAATCTAGCTATTAAATCAGGATTAACATAAATAAGCTCATACAAATCATCAGAATTACTAGCATTAACATCATAATTTTTACTGAGAACATCATCATCATCATCAAGAGTATGTTCTTCATCCAAATTGTAATAGATTCTAATATATGAATAGAATTATCATGTTTGTTCAATTTCATATTTTTCAAATTAACTTGCTCCCTTGGGCTATACATAGGCTAATCAAAGGCAACCAAAGCATTAATAGGTGTCTTATTAGATGAAAGGTTTTGGGAAACACATGCACAGGTTCTAGCATGACATTTATGATGGTGGTCACCCACACAATGATTATGTTTTGTTTTGCTTGAAATTTGAAGTGGTGTAGGATAAATCAACATCGGGTCATTTTCTTCTTAAGGAGAAAGAAAAAAATTTACCATACTTGGTTGAGAGATAACATCAACAAAAAAATTATAAGATATATGAGGTGGAATGGAAGCATAAAGAGGAGATGTAGGAGGTGTGGGAATAAGTCTAGATCCACGGCAAGGAGACAGAATATCCTTAGGATTGCTAAGTTCACAAATCTTTGAGATTTTTTTTATTTTTAATAAGATTGAAATAGATTGTCTTTGCGATGTTGAGTTGGTTGAGACATAAAAGGCTAAAATAAGTTAAGGTCAAAGGACTCTCGAGGCACTAAAGGCTGGTAGAGACTATGATTAACAGTCATGATTTCTCTGCTATGGGGAAACTTCAAACACTTATGGATGAGTGAGACTACAACTTTTGTGGAGGTGAGCCAAGGAAGACCAAGTCTAACTTGAAATTTATCGAAAGGTGGAATGACAATTAAGGTGACATCTAGATCTTTACCACCAACTTCTATAGAAAAGGTAATGGAACCATGGGTAGTATAGGTGAAACCATTGAAAGTTTGAATCATCATATCAGATTTTTCATAGAAATCACATTGCATTTGTCTAGTATAAAGATGTTCTTTAGTTATGACATTTACCATGAAAATAGGATCTATAAGGAAACCATGGGAAATAAGTCCATTAACCTTTACTACAATGTAAAGAGGACCATTGGGTGCTTTAATCGTCTCACTAGGATCAAATATAATGTGAAGCTCAGGTTCAGGTTTAGGTTTAGGCTTACGGTTGAATTGGTCAATAAGGTTGACAATAATGTTGGATTCAATACACTCAACATCATAATCAACAACATGGGTGGAAGAAGAAGATCTAAATACTGTGTAGAATCAATGGTATTGGTCAAACGAGAAGGAAAAGGATTGGTATAGATTTGAAAGTTTTGGTTGGGAGGTGCTACAAATTTGTTTCCTTGACCATTAACACCCTCAACAAATATAGTATTGGACTCAATGAGCTCTTGGATAATAGATTTGACACAAAAAAAAATTCTCAATATCATGGCCAAGTTGACAATGGTATTGAAAAAAGGCTTTGTGATCAAAGTATTTGGGAAAATGTTTGGATGTATCAAGCGGTTTAATGGGAGGAAGAGTTAACACTTTAGCATTAATTAACTTTAACATCACATTATGCAAAGATTGAGAAAGCAATGTAAAATTAAGAGAAGGTCTAAAAACATATGGCAAAGGAGCCACACCTTTAGATGGTGTTGCCACTTGCTCATCGACATTATTTAATGAAAAATTTATCTTGATGAAGCTCTTAAGATTTTGAAACTTTTGAATTGACCAGGATGTGGCATCACTCTTATCAACCAGATCCATTGAAGGAATGCTCTCAAATTGACTCACTTGAAGCTGATAATTATGAATCTCTACACACATTTGAGTAAAGGAAGAGAATTTAGAAAGCAATATCTTATCTCTAATGTCTTTTTGAAAATTACCAATGAAAATATGTTGCACATCATTATTAGGTGCAAGATAAAACACATGAAAATTCTTAAATATACCAATGAAATTGGTCACCTTTTCTTTAACACCTTTTTAATAATGCATCAAATCAGTCAAAGAAGTCTTAGGACCAATGTTATTTTGAAATTGTTGAATGAATGCATTGGAAAGTTTTTGAAAAGAGTCAATGTAATAAGTAGGAAAAAAACAATACCATTGGAGGGATTTATCTCAAAAGGTTTAGCCATGAACCTATGACAATATGAGAAAACACTACAAAATTTTTGAAAGGTTTCGACATGGGTCAAGGGATCACCTTTACCAGTGTAAGTCTCTAGATGCATAATTCAATGTATTGAGGGATAATGACATGGATGATGCCTAAGGATAAAGGACTATCAATGTTACAAGTAGGAATGTTAAGCTTGGATTAAGTCATGGAACCAATTTGTTGTTGCAATGAGGAAACAATTTGATCCAAGTTATTGATAGTAGATTCGATAGAAAGAGTGGTAGGAGATATGTGTGAAAGGTTTGGACCATTATGGGAAATGGAAGAAACAATAGGATACAAAAAAGGAACAATGTTGTAGGTAGGAATAAATGAAGGCAAGGAAATATATAGACACTCTAAGTAGGAAGAACAGTAGGATTAGGAATTTTAATATGTTTGGGATTGATGTTTTGAATGGAAATGGTTATGAGAGGTGGAGCATAAGTGGATACACTAGCTATTAAGGTAGCAATAGGAATGGAAGTCTCAACACTAGTGGGAGGTGTAGTGAAACCCAATTCATTATCACAATCTCTAATAGGTTTAACATTGTTATCAATAAGATGAGAGATAGTACGCCAGACACTAACACTGTGTTCATCCTTATGAATTATCTTCTTGAAACCCTCTACTAAAGAGATAACCTCGGGAATAGTTTTTCCTTTTCCTGACCACTGCTCAAATTTTTCAAAGTCATGGGAAAGATTTTGTACTTGCTTAGGAGGGACACCCTTAAGGTCTCATCTTCATCATGAGAATTTTTGGAAGAGTTGTTCTCAACAATGGGAGGAATATCATTAGAATGCATGTTGGTCTCCTCAAGATTCCTAGGAAATAAAGAGGAATCAGGATCAAAGGAACACATAATTATACAAATTCTCATAACTAGTATGCTATAGGTAGGACTCAATGTGATAACACTCACGCACAATAAAATGATAGATTGGTCAATCTAATGCAAATATAAAATTTGAAAGAGATACGAAAACATTCATCAACTAAGCACAATTAATGAAAATCACATATAACCATCAAATCAAATATAAGGATCTAATGTTATGGATAAAAAGGAGATATAGATATATAAACGCATGCAAAGAGGATCTAACTTGGGTTCACCAAAATGAGCAATAGGTGAACTTTGATATCTAAATGCATCTAATGTAGAAAATTCATGATATAAATGATGCATAGAAGGGTCTTATAACCAATAAAATAACTCAAAAAAACACTCACCTTTAACCTTGGGAATGGATCAATAACAATACCTCCATAACTAGGCCTCTTTCCTAGTAGCCCTCCAAATAGGTCTGTCATGGAATAACCTTCAGGGCATACTTCGAATCCGAAAACAAAAGGCATTTCTAGATTCCCATTTGGCCATTTCATAAATAAGATTTAAATGGGTGTTGGGATTAATGGGAAGTATGTACTGAGAGGGCAGGGTGAATCAGTACCTCTAAAACTTTTTGTATCCTTTAATCAATTAACCTTTGTAATCAATTGCATGTCCATTCAGTCTAATCTAAACTATCTTGTTGTGAGTTATATCAATTCATAACATTAATAAACATGTGAATCATTCATATAAACATTCATGAACATAATTAATACATAACATAAGATATGATATCACAGAAAACTCCTGTTAGGAAGTAAAAACTGCAATGGGGATGGCACCCACAAAACTTCACTATCTGCAGATTGGAAGGGAGCCTATAAAGGCTTACAATTAATCACTTCTGATGATCTACCCTGATAGGAGTATTAAAGTGGAGACATGTTAAATTCTACTCTGTTAAGAGCTTTAGAAACACTAATGAAGTGTGCACTTGGTTAAGAGATTTACAATAGGACTGTTAAGTCCACCTTCCTTGAAAGGATTTTTACACTTTGCTCCACTTGTTAGAATGATATAAAATTACAAATTGACCTAGTAAATGCAATCTCCTATTTCTTATACAGATCCTATGTAATTCACATAAAAATACTATCACCTTAATTGTGATTGAATAATACCTTTGATTATCGGTTTCCTCTGTTCTTGGTTCTGCCAACCAAATTCTTCTTTTTCTATTCTGGTTCTTGAAACTCTCAATTCAATCCATAGATGTGTTTATTTTGTTCTCCTCTCTCTTTCTCTTCTCACACACACATTCTGATGAATGATTACATCATCCATTTATAGATGGATTGACTTCATCAAGTTGTGATAAAAACAATGTTAACTCTAAGATCAGGTTTACAACTTACACCTAGATCTCCTAGTCTATGTGTTTTAAATCAGTTAGACTGATTAAAATACTTACATTAATGTTTCTTTCCCTAAAGAAATGGATTTAAAATAATTAAATATCCTATAAATAGAATACACTTGCTTTATCTGACGTGGAAATCAGATCCACTTTTTGCGAGATGCAACTAACTTTTGGTTCTGTCTGTCGGTCATGCTTGACTGTCCTTTGGTTTCTATTGTTGCTTGCACTATATCTGTCTTGTTGGTTTGCACTATAAATTGCATTTTGGGTTCCTCTGTCGGGTTCCACTTTATCTTTCTTCTTTGTGATTTTCGGTTTACACACTGACTTGTGTCATTGGTTCTCTCTATACTTAGTCATTTTTTATGATCTCCTAATCTGATCTTTGGTTTTCTCTTTCCTATCTTTCGGTGTAGGCTTACCGAAAGTGTTGTTTTTATACTAATGACAAAATAATGTCATCAATGGTTAGGGGTTCATTTGGAGTGAAGGGCTCAAAATTTGACTATCATGTTCTTACACTAGGCCTAACTAACAATTTTATCTAGGCTTGATTCTAGGCTTGGCTCCAATATCTTCCAAAGGTTAAAAATATTTTTCCAACACATGGTACACATAAATTAGGGTTCAAATACACTATTTAAAACCCAAGGAACTTCCTCCAATCAGCTTCAAGAGATAAACTTCACTCTTCTTGGGCTTCCTGTGACTGATACATGGGTATATTTGTCCTTCATGGCCTCCAAAAACATAGAAAACCTCCACTGATCCTCCTAAACATTTGATAAATCATAGTACACATAAAAATACTATTTCACTAATTTTTAATATTTTTCACTAGTGAAATTATGAGAAAAGCATTTTAGAGTGTTCCTTATTACCCTAACCTAGGGTCTTGGACAATCTAAAAATAATCTGCAATAACTCTTTAATTACTTAATGAAATGGAATAAAACCAGTTGTGTTAGGAACTAAATTCAATCCTTCTTCATCTCCAATCATTCTCAACCAAGTATTTACCCACACAACACTTTACAATGCAAGGAAACACATAAAAACATGTGACAATTGAATTCTTGATGTTTTATTCCTCCAACTTTTAAAATCATCCAACCAACCATTGTGATCGATGGAACAAGGAATTTTATATATTTTCTAGCCTTCCCTAATGGTTAGTAACCACATTTTTAATTAATAAATAAAAAAACATCATTTTGTGCTTTGATGACAACATTTTCAAGAAACGTTGCTTGGCAACTTTTACAACTATTGCAACTTTTTACATTATTGAATCTACCTAGATTTATACAAACTATAAATGGTATAATAAGACCTTATTACATGGAAGCAAAACAAAATGACCACAAGTGCCTCTTGGAGGAATGAAGTGCATGCGTGCTCCTACACCATACTTACGGGGCGAATGCTCAAGTCCCACTTGAGGACAAGTCAAACACTATGTGTCCATGTTTGAGAATATCATCCTCTATCATCCAAGTGACATATTCCATTGGAAGACCTTTACTTAACTAATTATTGATAGTATACCTAGTTCATACTTCTCTTGAGTTCCTTCTTGTCCAAAATTAACTCCTACTTCAATGGTTAGATTGGTGGTAGATCTATGACCCAATCTTCATCTGAAAACATTGTTGAACCTACACTTTCCCCTGGAACAACATCCCATTTAAAAGGTTAAAGTTCTAAAACATTATAAATAGGATAAATGCCAACATTAGGAGGAAATTCAATTTCATAGGCATTCTCCCCAAACTTGTGCACCAATTTGCATGGCCATATCTTATCCATGTGGATTTTAGAGTATTATCCTTTGGGTAAGCTCTTTTTCCTTAGATTATCCATGAGTAAACCTCCCACCTTGAAGTGTACCTCTCTTCTTTTCAAATCTGCACCTTGCTTATACTTGTCTACACTATTTTGGAGACTATCCTTGACCTTTTTGTGGATGTATTTCATAGAAACAAAAAACTCTTCACCCTCTATAATTATCCTTTCCATTCCTATAACATCTCTCAACTCAAAGATACCCCTGGACTGCAAACCATATACAATCTCAAAGGGACTCTTTTCAACATTCCTATTCATAGAGTTATTATAGGAAAACTCCACTTGTGTAAGAATAAAATATCATTGTGTTTCATTCTCTTTAGTAAGACATATAAGAAGGTTTATAAGGCTTCTATTCACCACCTTGGTTTACCCATCACTTTGGGGGTGATAGGCAGAACTGAAACTCAAATTGATTCCCAATTTTTTCCACAAGGTCCTCTATAAATGACCTAAAAAATTGATATAATAGTTTGAAACAATTCTAAGGGGTAAACCATGGTTCCTCACCCATTCTTTAATGAAGAGGCCTATTATATAAGAGGCATCATTGGTACTTTTGCAAGGTATGGAGTGAGCCATGTTAGAAAGTTTTTCCACAACAACATAAACAAAATCAAAACCTCTTTGAGTTTTGGAAAACCCACCATAAGGTACATGTGTATTGTGTCCCAAGGCCTATTGGTAATTTTAAGTGGTTGGTACAAGCCTACATTGGTGCTATTTCCCTTGGATCTTTGGAAAATGGTACACTTCTCCAAAGAGTTCCTCACATCCATTTGCATCTTAGGCCAATAGTACTACCTCTTGACCTAAACTAAAGTATTATCTAAACCAAAGTGACCTACAAGACTACCACAATGCTTATATTTTATCAAGTTATTCCTCATAGAATAGTTAAGAATACATATTTGTTTCCCCTTAAAGAATAAGTCATCTTGAATCAGAAAATCCAACCACTTTTCATTTCTACAACAACAAGGTTGCATATAATTAGCATAGATTTCCTTAAACCTTCATCATCTAAGTACAAGATCTTTCAAGAATCAACACCAACACTATGTAATTTAACTTCTTGTACCATTAAATATCTCCTAGTTAGTGGGTGATCTCACAATAGTGTGTCCCACTTTTCGGGACAAAGGAAATGTGGTTTCACAATTTTTTTCAAATTAAACCCCTTTGACTAAAGGGATGTGTTTGCAGGAAGGGGCTAAAGGTCTTTGCGTGAAGACCCCTATGTGTGGATGTTTGTACAAACTACCCCACGTAGGGGTCTTTGCGTGAAGACCCCCTTCACACGAACCAGTGACACCTAGTGTGACATCAGCACATCCCAAGCATTTTTTACCTCTTTCGATTTTCATTAGTATCAGGAACACTCAATTTTCCCTTTTTTATTGTAGATTATATGTTTTGTATTTATTTTAGTTAATTTTTTATTTTAAATAATATTTGGTTAGTAGAAAAATGTAGTAGAAATGTTAGAAAATATTAGAAAACCGTAGTAGAAATGTTAGAATATGTTAGAAAACCATAGTAGAAATGTTAAAAAATGTTAGAAACATTTAGAAAACATTAGAAAATTGTAGTAGAAATGTTAGAAAACATTTATAAATCCATAGAAAATGTTATAAAACCATAGAAAATGTTAGAAAACATTTTAAAAACTATAGAAAATGTTAGAAAATATTTGTTTTAATTTTTTTTTAGTTAGTTATTGTAGACACGTAAAATTAACCAGGTGTATGTCAAGCATTCAAAATTGCAAATCTCAGCTAAATGCTTTAAAATCTCATCTCAATGCAAAATAAATGGATCGAATCAAATGGACATTTATCAAAACAAATGGACAAAAATCAAATCAAATTAAAAGATCAAATAATCATGAAATCAAATAATTAAATTCAAGCCTAAAGGGATTAATCAAATTATGCAATTGATTTTTC
>MU227747.1:2472905-2499354 GCA_018584345.1 Thuja plicata
AGTATGTGGAGAAATATTTGGAGCAAAACAAGGATAAGTTCCTAGAGAGCCTAATCAACAAGGGTGCTAGAGTCCCTTACAACTTTGATGTGGATAAAAATATTAAGAAGCAAGGTCCATCCCAAGATGATAAATCAACGAAATGCAAAGAACAATGGAAAATATGTTGGCACCTATGAATTCTTTCTCACTGGACTTGATTTGTCCTAATCCTTTTGATAAGAGTGTTGACATGAAAGAATTTCCTAGAAAGGTTGAAATTCCTCAATATGACAAATATGATGGGAATGGAGATCCACATGATCATGTGTGCCAGTTTTATACCACAAGTTTTGAATTCCATCAAGATGACTCATACCTTATGAGGTTATTCCCAAGGATTCTTAAGGGTCAAGCAATGGAATGGTTTACTAAGATAACTCCCCCCGTTAAGACTTTCAAAGAGCTTGTTCAAAGATTTTTTCAACCCTTTGCATATAATATGTCAAGATCTATCACCTTGTTGGACTTATGTAACTTGAAGCAAAACCAAGGGGAATCCTTTGTTACTTTCTTGGAAAGGTGGAGGTGAAAGTGCTCTTGCTATTCTAGAACTATTCTTGATAATGAAAAGATTGATATCCTTGTTAGTATTTTGGTTCCCGAATTGCGGTATGAGGTTAAGAAAATGTTTTTTTATTCATTTGACAACATGGTTGAAACCGCATGTAGGATTGAGGATGTTTTAAGAGAACAAGGAATTTTGACCAAACATGGAAATAACAACAACAATGGTCAAAACAAAAACAACTCTAGCAAAGATAAAGGGAAGCACCAACATTGGAATAGGAACAAAGAAGTGGTTAATGATGGAGTTGTAGATTCCTCCCAACCTAAAGATCAACCTATGCTCCATTTATCTAGTGATGTTCAAGATATGAAGCTCAATACATCCAATCAACAAGAAAGTAAGCCAAGATACCAAGGTAATCCTAAGAACAAAAGATGTCAATTTGCAAAACTGGGTGAGTCATATGAGGATATTTTAAAGAAACTTATCGCTAACAATCTGGTACATCCTCAAGATCTTGCACATTTTTGTATACCTGAAGTTAAACCACATTGGTGGAAGGAGAAGGCCTTTTGAATATTTCATAATGGTATTGGACATGACATTGAACATTGCTACAAACTCTAGCATATCATTCAAGATCTCATTGAGATTGGACAACTTACAATAGATGGATTGAACACCAACACTGATCATAAGGCATTCAAAGAACCTTTGCCCAAATATGAAAAGGGGGAAACCCCTTAAGTTAAGAATGTTAAAGCTGAGATCAATTATACTTACATAGATGTAGAGAATGTTATAAACATGCTTGAAGTTGTCAAAGAAAATGTTAATATGATGAGTGGTAGAGATCCTTATGGTTATGATCTAGATGAAGAATCTCCTCCTATTTTTGATAAAGAACTTGTTGCAGTGCTAATGGGTCCCAACTCTAGAAGGTCATCTCAAGCCCTTAATGTTATTACCTAAAGTCAAGGTCTCATTGTCATTAGAGGAACCAATTCAAGTCAATCCAATAAACCTAAGCCAGTGGCATCCAAGCCTGTCACCTTGAAACTAGTTGCTAATCCTAAATCAATTTATAGTCTTGTTGATCAATTGCAGAGAACCCCAGCTTAGATTTCAATCTTTGAGCTCTTAGAGTTGTCTCCAAGACATAATAAAATCCTTAAGGATGCTTTTCACATGGAAAACGTCCCCAAAAACTTAGATGTCAATCAATTCCAGAATATGGTTAATCACATTGCTACCACTCATTTCCTTTCCTTTTCAGAAGATGATGATAAAGCTTTGAGCCATCCACACAATCTTGCCTTTCATATTAAGGTCATGATCCATAGAACCCATGTTAGGCGCATGTTGATAGATGGGGGTGTTGGGCTTAATATTTGTTCCTTTAGTCTTTTGAAAGAATTGGGTTATTTTGAGAAAGTCATAGATACCAGAAAAAAGGATTACTATCAAAGCCTATGATGAGGCAGAAAGAAGTTCTAAGGGGTTGACCGTCCTTCCTGTTAGGATTGGCCTTATTGAAAAGGATATTTTATTTCAAATAGTTGATGTCAGACCCCTTGCGTATCATATCTTACTTAGTAGGTCATGGATTCATGATATGCAAGCGACGTCGTCTACCTATCATCAGTTTGTTAAGTTCCCCTATAATGGAATAGAGATTTGTATACCTGGGGATAACACTTTATCTATTAATTTAGTTTTAGCAGGGGATCATGTTCCCCTCAATAGAGAAGCAGAAGGTTTTAATGCTACCTTAGCTTAATTCAAAGACAAACTTAAGTCAATAGACCTTGGCATGGGGGGTATCAACTCAACTCCCTCACAACATCACCAGTTTTTTCTAGGTCTTATGGCAAGCCTTCATCAGAAAAGAAACCTTCTTCTTCATCTATGACTTTATTTGGAACATTTGTAGAGTCATCAATTCCTATTCAAGATGAGAAAGAGGAAACATTTGTTAGAGACTGGATCTATAGAGAAGAAAAATATATGCACAATGAGAACTTCTCCCCTCTCCTAAGACTTATGGAAGAGGGTATACTTTTGTCAGAAAAATGGGCTATCTTGGTTATGGCCCTCTTAATCACAATCTGGATGCTAGGTCTGAACCTCTTGATCATGCCCTTTTTGGATGCAGTTCTAAGAAGCCGGTTGGCCTAGGATTTGAGAATTACAACAAGCACACTAATCCTCTCTTTGAAAAATTGGATAGTGATGATGAACCAGAGTATTACCTAATTTGAAAAATTAGCAAGATATGTGTGAGGAATGGGTTCCTTCAACTAATCTCCTTTGGGGAGATTCAGATTTTTCAGTCACTCAGGATTCAGTTGCAACTTTAGAACAAGAATCAGATATAGAAGAACCTTTGAGAGAGCGTTAACAAAATAATCTTGTTCATTGAATGGAAACAGAAGGTGACATTGGACCTTCCACATCAAGAGGTCCTAAACCTTCATGGTGTAAACATCCTAGTCATAGTTTAGATACAAGTTCATGTGAGTATGAATGGGACTCTTTTTTAGAGCCTTCTACAATTGATAGAGATATCAATTTTGTTCACATTTATAGTTCTCAACCTGAGGTAGCCAATGAGTCACGTGTAGGAGTATAGGATTTGAGCCCACGTTTTGCCTTAGTAGACGATTCTTCGCTTGTTAGGATGAATCCTAATTTGGGTAGCTTAGAGGAATACTTGATAGACTCTGACTCTTTGGTCACCAGTGATAATATCATTCACATTTATAACCTTGAACCATTTGTTGACTTATCTATTGTTCATCCTAATCTCATTGATTGGTCCCAATGCTATCAAGAACCTAAGCTTTTGACATTTTAAAATGATTATGAGATAGAATGTTACTTAAAATCCATTGAACCTATAGTCTCTTCCACCAGTGAACTGGCTACCATTATGAAAGAGCCAGACATCAAGTACCTTAGTCACAAGATAAAAAGAAAAGAAAATCAAAAGAATTAGAGTTCTGATGGCAAAAACCACTGTGTGGTAGTGTCAGAACTGAAAAAAGTAAAAAGAAATGACATATCCAAGGGTGAAAACCTCTCTGAGGTGCCTAAGGATAAGGTACTTGATCATCTCCCTAGCTACTTTCAAGATAGATCTTCAGTGCTTATTGAGCCAACACAAGCAGTCAATTTGGGTACAGATGAGGCTCCACAACTAGTACACTTGGCTGAGTCCTTGTCACCACAAGAAAAAGAATCTTACACTAAGTTCCTACATAAAAAGAAGATCAATTTTTCATGGAAATATTCAGATATGCCAGGGTTGGACATTAATCTTATCATGCATCACTTGTTCATAGCTCCAAATATCAAACTAGTTAAACAAAAATTGAGAAAGATGCATCCTCACAGAACTCTCCTAGTAAAACCAGAATTGGAGAAACTCCTTGGTACAAAATTTATAAGAGCTATTGCCTATGCTGAATGGATATCAAACATTGTACCAGTTTCCAAACATGACAAATCCATTTGATTTTGCACATATTTTAGAGATCTCAATAGAGCATGCCCAAAGGATGACTTTCCACTCCCCAATATAGATATGATAGTGGATATGACTATGGGTTATGAGATTTATTCTTTGATGGATGGTTTTTCCAGATACAATCAAATTAATATAGCTCCTGAAGAAAAAGAAAAGACTATATTCACTTGTGCATGGGGTACCTATTGTTTGAACATTATGCCTTTTGGATTAAAAAATGCAGGAGACACCTATCAATGAGTTATGACAACCATTTTTCATGACATGATGCATCAAAATATGGAAGATTATATGGATGACACCTTGGCCAAGTCTAAACAAAGAGATACACACTTAGATGATTTGGAAGTCATTCTAGATCATATGGAACAATTTCAACTAAGGTTAAATCCTAAAAAGTGTGCATTTGGAGTCACCTCTTGAAAACTACTTGGATTCATAATCTCAGCAAAAGGAATAGAGGTGGACCCTGAAAAAGTCCAATCAATCATAGATATGCCACCTCCTAGAAACATTAGTCAAATGAGGAGTCTTCAAGGACGTCTTTAATCTATAAGGAGATTTATTTCACAATTGGTGGATAGAGCTCAACCTTTCAACAAGAACTTGCACAAGGGATTCAAATGTGTTTGGAATGAGGATTGTCAAAAGAGCATAGATCAAATCAAGAAATACTTGGAAAATCCTCCTATCCTAGGGAAACCACTTATTCTATACATTTCGGTGACAATCTTCCTTGGGAGCATTATTGGCTCAACTTGATGAAAATGGGAAAGAAAGAGAAATATACTACATTAGCCATACTCTTGTTTCATATGAGGTTAACTACACCAGCATTGAGAAATCTTTCCTTGTAGTTGTGTTTGCTTCCCAAAATTTGTGACTTTACATGCTTGCGCATACTATACACCTCATAGAAAAAATAGATCCACTCAAATATTTGCTAAGTAAGGTTTCCCTCACAGGTAGACTTGCTAAATGGATGATGATACTTTCAAAATTTGACATAGATTACATTGAGTGTAAATAAGTCAAAGGAAAATCCATAGCAGATCAATTGGCTAATTTCCCATTACAAGATGATGCATCTATCCAAGTTGACTTCCCAGATGAGCATCTCATGTACATGAATAAAAGAACATAGAGATGTTCTTTCATGGATCTTTTATGCAAAATGGTTCAGGAGTTGGTGTATTGTTTGTTTCTCCTCATGGGTACACGATTCCAAAGTCTTACAAATTATTTTTCCCATGTACAAACAATATTGTTGAGTATGAAGCTTTAACAAATGGAATTAAGATGGTCATACAATGGAGAATCATAGAGTTACACATATATGGGGATTCACAGCTAATAATCAACCAAGTTAATGATGAATATCAAAAAAAATATGAGAAAATGGTACCTTATAAGAATATGGTTGATTCCTTGAAATGATACTTTACATTTGTCATGTTTCAGCAAATCCCTAGAGAAAAAAACAAAGCAGCTGATGCTATGGCTACACTTGCTTCACTCCTTCAGTTAGGGAAACATGAATCTAGATTTGAATTCTTGGTGGAAGAACTACATCACCCTATCTTTGACTCCCAAGAAAGCCATGTCATTTGTACCCTTGTTGGTCATGATTCATCCTTTTATGGTGTCATTTACTCATATCTTCATGATGACATTATTCCTAAAACCTTTAACCGATCTGAATGCAGAAACCTTACCCAAAACACCTCTCACCATTCCCTTATTGTTGGTGATTTTTATAGGAGGGGTCTAGATGGAACACTTCTTAGATGCTTAGAAAATGAAGAATTTGACCAAGCGGTAGTTGACATTCATGAGGGCATATGTGAGGGACATTCTAATGGTCTTGCCATGACCTGAAGGTTTCTTAGGGCGGGGTACTATTGGCCTACGATGCAGATTGATGTCATAGATTTTGCAAAGTCATGTGAAAAGTGTCAAAAATATGGTAACCTGATACATGCTCCAGGCAAAGAGCTTATTCCTTCTATATCTCATTGGTCATTTCAGCGCTAGGCCTTTGATATTGTTGGGTAGATTCATCCCAACTCATCAAGTGGACACAATTTTATTACCACTGCTACTGATTACTTCACTAAATGGGTAGAAGTTGTCCCACTTTCTGTTGCCTCAGGCAAGACAGTCTCTCTATTCATTTTGAACCATATCATATGTTGATATGGAGTGTCTTTCAAGATTATTACAGACAACAAAGGCCAGTTCAAAAATAAGGACCTTAAACAACTCTGCAATAAATTCAAGATTAAACAACATTGGTCCTCCATTTACTTCCCGCAAGGAAATGGTCAAGCAGAGGCATCAAACAAAACCATTCTTAAAATCTTACATAGAACAGTCTGTAAGAATGGTAGAGATTGGCATTTACAGATAAATTTGGCTTTGTGGGCCTATAGAATGAGTATTCATACTCTTAATGGGGTTACTCCTTTTTCCCTTGCATATGGCATTGAAGCAGTGTTACCTTTGGAGGTTGAGATTCCTTCACTTAGAGTTTCTCTCTATGGTCTAGTTACAGATGAAGACTATCGCACCATGAGACTTCAAGAGTTAGAACTTCTAGATGAGAAACGTCAAGCATCATTTGACCATATGAGGTTTTATCAAAAGTACATGTCCAAAGCCTTCAAAAAAAAGGTTCACCCTAGAGAATTCCAGGTGGGAGATCTTGTCCTATGTGAAAATCCTAATAATCAACAACATAGAGATCAAAAGGGCAAATTTGAACCTAATTGGCTTGGACCTTACATCATTACAGCGGATTTTGAGATAGATGCTTTTTTACTATCTACAGAGGAGGGAGAGCAGGTCCCTGATCCTATCAATATCTTGCACCTGAAGAAGTTCTATCCTTGATGCCCATTTTGTCTAGGGGCATCCTTTGTACATACTTATTGATCCTGAAAAAATTCAAAAAAATGATATATTGTCAAAAAATTCTAAAAATTGGACAATGTCTTGAAAAAATGATCATCTTAGTGAAAACCTAGCAATAGATACTTTGATGTATCTCAAAAAATTTATATATTTTAAAAATACAAAAAAATTCAAAAATTCAAAAATTCAAAAAAAAAATAGAAAAATTGCCTTGGTAAAAACCTAGAAACAAGTGCCTTGGTAGAAAAACATTCAAAAAAATTATTAAAAGTCCTGAAAAAAAGATAAAAAAAAATAAAAAATAAAAAAATGAAAGAAGAAAAAATTGTAATAAAATCCAAGTGGTGAAAACCTGGAAACGGGCGCTACTTGACGCCTTTGAACCCCTATTTCTTAGCGCGTGTTCTCGACACTTATGCCTTTCTCCATCGTGCCTTGTCCTTGTTGCCTTGGTTTGGAATTGGTCTTTGTCTTTGTCTAGGGGGCATAACTGTGTTGGCTTTTGTCTCTTGGATGCGTTAGTCTTTAGGACATCTCGCAAATGGTGTTTTTCAATACCACACTAAATGTATTTTTCAATACAACCCCTAGCATCGAGTGTTTTTCAACACTTATTGGTTTCGTCTTAACCATTTTTTTCATGTGGTTTTTCCTGCTTGCGAGCATTCAATCTTTATCCTTGGAACTCAGTATCAGTTAATAGACTTAAACTTTTAAATGCAACACTTAATGCTTGAGCTGTGTCATGATCTTTTCTTTGTGTGCTGACTATTATTGATTTTCATTGAGTTTCCTTGTCTAATAAGTCTCTCTATGATGCATAGCTAGAGGACTTGGGGGGCATGGGGCATATTTTTATTTTCTTCTTTCTTTATGGTTAATTATTTTTTCACAACCATTTTGTTGGTCATCCTGGCCTCTATGCCTTGATGCAAGCATGGTTTTGCTACATTAAATTGGGTAAGCTAACATCACAGTCATCTTGACCTTTATGTCTTTAATGCTTATGTTAGAATCTTTCCACATTCCAATCTGATATAAATCACATTCATATCTTCATAGTTGCACTTGTGACTAGTGATGATTGTGTGATTTTTTGATGTCCGTTAATAATGGTCCAATGATGAAATAAGTTCCTTAACATTCTCTTATGAATGATGAACACAAATTCATATGTTACAGTTGCTCTATTGCAAGTACACCTTTGTATTTTCATGTAGCTTGCATTGTTAGACTTCATGTTAGTTTGCATTTTTAGGCTACATTATGAGTTTGATAGGTTTTCCTTCATCTTTCTTGTGGACTTTTAATCAACTGTGATCATGTTCTGATCTTCATTTCCTTATCTTCTTTCATGACCTCAATCAAAATTTTCTATCTTAAACAGTTGATTGATTTTAGGGTATTCTATTTCTTAAGGAAAATTCTCTTTCTTCTCTCCATTTCTTTCCACCTCTTCCAAACTTCTATCTTCCATTCGCTTTCACCTGACTTCTTTTCTTCTAATTCAACCTCGGGGCATAATCTTTCATGCTTGATGATCTACCTTTATTCTGTGATCCTTATATCTTTCATCTTACATCAAGAACCTTATCTTTAGTTCAATTTGATCAAATTTATCAATTTGTTGTTTCTCCTCTATCTCATTTCAATTTTGATCACGAGGGGGCAGTACCTATCAAACTTCAATCCTTGATTCAGCTTTATCAATCCTATCATTGCTTCGATTGAGCAACCTTGCTTGAGATTCTTATCTCGGACATGTCAATTACTTATTTACAACGGTGTTAACCTTGTCCTTTTTGTAATCTGCTTATCTTTGTTCTAATGTCAATTACTTATTTACAACGGTGTTGATGTCTATGTTGTTTTGTGATCCCAAATCGATCTCACACTTCAACTGTATTCTTTGACTACATGTGTTCACAGAATGATCACACATTAGTCAAAGAGGGGCAAATGTATGTACCCTAAAATGGTCGCCTAGACTATGGGCCCCATTTATCATTTTATTAATTTATCAAATTCCTAAATCAATGGTTCGCAACATTTTCAATTCAAATCAATTTCCTTGATCAAATTGTAATTAATTCAATTATTTCAATATTTCCTAAGGTTTGATCATTTTGATTTAATTAAAAGATTTAATCTCCCTTTTAATTAAATAAAATTCATCTTATTTAATTAAATCAAATTCCTCCCATTTAATTAAATAAAATTTGTCTAATTTATTTAATTAAAAGAAAACCCCTCTTTTAATTAAATAAATAAAAATCCCCACTTAAAGCTCTTCTTTTGATGAAAAAGGAAATAAATTAAATAAAAATCTATTTTTCTTCACATCTTTCTAAGTGGTGGGCTTTATTGCTTTAATGAGCACATGGATCAACCAAGATTTAATCTTCACCATTGCTCATTTCTTTTTGCCTCTTAATCTCAACCGTTCACTTTCCTATATAAGGAAATCTCTCATTCTTATTATAATATAGAATTTTTAGGTATTGTTATGCTGCAGGTTTGGAGAGCAATTTTGGAGGAGAATTTGAGCACTTCAGCTTGCATATTGCAACTTCTCTCTTCTTGTCTTCTTCTTGCATCAATGACTATTCATGTAGATTAGATTCATATTATATTAAATTCATATTTCCTTTCATAGAATAATCGTGCATTGTTATCATTTAGATTAATTTTCTTTTATGCATTGCAATCATATAGAATAGTTGTCATTTTCATGCATTGAATCTCTCATTTCATAGTGTACTTGCATGGGCACAACTAGGTCAATCTGAGGGCCTCCATTACAAACCCTTGCACTCCATGACTAGGGAGCTATGATTTGATATTTGAGGCCTCATTCTTGAGCAACCTTAGATGGAATGATTTATAGAAGTGTGACACATTTTCATCACATATTTTGCAATACCTATCAAACTTCAATCCTTGATTCAACTTTATCAATCCTATCATTGCTTCGCTTGAGGCAACCTTGCTTGAGATTCTTATCTCGAACATGTCAATTACTTATTTACAACGGTGTTGACCTTGTCTTTTTTTCAATCTACCTATCTTTGTTTTGATGTCAATTACTTATTTACAATGGTGTTGATGTTTGTGTTGTTTCTTGATCCCAAATCAATCTCACACTTCAACTGCATTCTTTGACTACATGTGTTTCTAGAATGATCACACATTAGTCAAAGAGGGGCAAATATATGCACCCTACAATGGTTGCCTATACTATGAGCCCCATTTATCATTTTATCATTTTATCAATTTATCAAATTTCTGAATCAATAGTTTGCAACATTTTCAATTCAAATCAATTTCCTTGATCAAATTGTAATTAATTCAATTATTTCAATATTTCCTAAGGTTTAATCATCTTTATTTAATTAAAAGATTTAATCTCCCTTTTAATAAAATTTATCTTATTTAATTAAATTAAATTCCTCTCATTTAATTAAATAAAATTCTTTTAATTTATTTAATTAAAATAAAACCCCTCTTTTAATTAAATAAATAAAAATCCCCACTTAAAGCTCTTCTTTTGATGAAAAAGGAAATAAATTAAATAAATATCTCTTTTTCTTCACATATTTCTAAGTGGTGGGCTTTTTTGCTTTAATGAGCACATGGATCAACCAAGATATAATATCCACCATTGCTCATTTCTTTTTGCCTCTTAATCTCAACCTTTCACTTTCCTATATAAGGAAATCTCTCCTTTTCATTATAATATAGAATTTTTAGGTATTGTTATGCTGCAGATTTGGAGAGCAATTTTGGAGGAGAATTTGAGCACTTCGGCTTGCATATTGCAACTTCTCTCTTCTTGTCTTCTTCTTCTTGCATCAATGACTATTCATGTAGATTAGATTCATATTAGATTAAACTCATATTTCCTTTCATAGAATAATCATGCATTGTTATCAGTTAAATTAATTTTCTTTTATGCATTGCAATCATATAGAATAGTTGTCATTTTTATGCATTGAATCTCTCATTTCATGGTGTACTTGCATAGACACAACTAGGTCAATCTGAGGGCCTCCATTACAAACCCTTGCACTCCATGACTGGGAGCTATGAGTCGATATTTGAGGCCTCAGTCTTGAGAAACCTTAGATGGAATGATTCATAGAAGTGTGACACATTTTGCAATACCTATCAAACTTCAATCCTTGATTCAGCTTTATCAATCCTATCATTGCTTTGCTTGAGGCAACCTTGCTTGAGATGCTTATCTTGAACATGTCAATTACTTATTTACAACAGTGTTGACCTTGTCTTTTTTACAATCTATCTATCTTTGTTCTGATGTCAATTACTTATTTACAACGGTGTTGATGTCTGTGTTGTTTCTTGATCCCAAATCAATCTCACACTTCAATTGCATTCTTTGACTACATGTGTTCCCAGAATGATCACACATTAGTCAAAGAGGGACAAATGTATGACCCTAAAATGGTTGCCTATACTATAGGCCCCATTTATCATTTTATCAATTTATCAAATTCCCGAATCAATGGTTTGCAACATTTTCAATTCAAATCAATTTCCTTGATCAAATTGTAATTAATTCAATTATTTCAATATTTCTTAAGGTTTGATCATTTTTATTTAATTAAAAGATTTAATCTCCCTTTTAATTAAATAAAATTCATCTTATTTAATTAAATTTAATTCCTCCCATTTAATTAAATAAAAAATTTCTAATTTATTTAATTAAAATAAAACCCCTCTTTTAATTAAATAAATAAAAATCCCCACTTAAAGCTCTTTTTTTGATGAAAAATGAAATAAATTAAATAAAAATTCTTTTTTCTTCACATCTTTCTAAGTGGTGGGCCTTTTTCTTTAATGAGCACATGGATCAACCAAGATTTAATCTCCACCATTGCTCATTTCTTTTTGCCTCTTAATCTCAACCGTTCATTTTCCTATATAAGGAAATCTCTCCTTCTCATTATAATATAGAATTTTTAGGTATTGTTATGCTGCAGGTTTGGAGAGCAATTTTGGAGGAGAATTTGAGCACTTCGGCTTGCATATTGCAACTTCTCTCTTCTTGTCTTCTTCTTCTTGCATCAATGGCTATTCATGTAGATTAGATTCATATTAGATTAAATTTATATTTCTTTTCATAGAATAATCATGCATTATTGTCATTTAGATTAATTTTCTTTTATGCATTGCAATCATATAGAATAGTTGTCATTTTCATGCATTGAATCTCTCATTTCATGGTGTATTTGCATGGGCATAAATAAGTCAATCTGAGGGCCTCCATTACAAACCCTTGCACTCCATGACTAGGAAGCTATGAGTTGATATTTGAGGCCTCATTCTTGAGCAAGCTTGGATGGAATGATTCATAGAAGTATAACACATTTTCATCACACAATAGTTAGACGTTGTTTTAAAAATTGTACTTTATTCATATCCATCATTTAGTATTGTATTTAAGTATAATTTTAAATTCAAATATTAGTTTCCATTTTACATGCACTTGTAATGTATGTGTTGGTTTAATCTTATGGAAAGGTAAGTGCTGAGAGGGGAGGGGTGAATCAATACTTATAAAAATTTTACCATATAATGCTGACCATTTACCGAGTTGAATACATTGCATAAAACATTGAAAAGAATATAAATTAAATCAATAAACCATGACACATAACACCATGATTTTTGGTCATGCATAAATCCTTTGTTAGAGGAGAAAAATACAGTGGGGGTAACACCCACAATCCTTCACTTATGCAAAATAAAGGTTGCTCGGTTAGAGCTACAATGTTAGCTACTTCTGGTAGCTTACCCTGTTAGGAGTATTATACTCAGTCAATAGTAAAAAAAGAATTATTCAGTCTACCTGATTAAAGTATTTTACAATCTCTCATCTAAGAGATGTACCTGGTTAGAGGATTTAAAAAATAAGACCTGTTAGGGCCTACACACTGGATGGGATTTCTAAAATCCTAAATATTACAAAAATGTCTACAAGTATGCATAACCATAATGTTGTTCAAACTCTTTATGATCAGTAAGTGCATTACCTTTTTCTGCACTCGGTAACTTAACTATTATGCACCCTATATCTTCTTCAGCTCTATCATTGTATCTACTTCTCTCTCTCTCTCTCTATATAATATTTTTCCTCTTCTCTATGTAATCTTCAGCTCTCTCTTTTTTCATCTTCATGTTCTATTCATTTTATATGATCTTAAGGTGGTCAACCTAATTTTATCCTTATCCTTCTACGGTGGAGATGAGGTGGTGCAAGGTTGGTTTCATTACCAATGAATTTAATATTCTTGAATATCATTGGTTGAATTGCCTTGTGATCATGTGCAATCATATTTGTGCAATCCCAATGTTCAACCTAACTTATGTCTTAAATACCATGAAAGTTTTCCCGCTCAACATCCAGGTTCAGTGTATTTAAATTTAAATTTTTATAATGAGTCTGGTGTGTTCGGTAATGATATTTGATCTTGCTTAGTGACATAATTGTCTGCTCGGTGATTAAATTTGTTCTGTATCTCAGTGACTAACTATTCTCGGTGTCTTGGTGACCGACTCTTCTCGGTGTCGGTTCTATTCTTAACTTGGTGACATGCTACTGTTTGGTGCTCGATTTCATTGATACTTTTCTTTATCGACTGTCTTTCTTAGTGTATTCTTTCTCTTTACTAATTGTCTTCCTTGAATATTATGACTTTGACAAAACTAATGACAACAAACTAACTCATAGGATTATCAGTATGTACTTAATTGTTAACACTTAGTTCACATGTTACACCTAGATGGCCACACATGATTCTAGAGAGGATGCACCAACTCAGGATGTATCTCACACTCCAGATATTGCTAGGATTTTTTGAGATTTCTCAGACAGAGATGGATCAACTTAGAGACTCCATCAGTACATCTAGGCCTAGGTTGTATAGAGATATTTATACTACTATATTGAGGATTTTGCATCAGTTGACTGCGAGATTGAGATCTCACTCCTCTTTTACACCACAGGTTATTTATACCATTTTTTGAGAGTTGAGAGATGAGGTCTCAGGTGATGTTTCGTTAGAGATGGTTTGGAGCTGTGTCCCTAAGAAAATCATCAAATGAGAGGTTTTCCCATTTTGTGATGGGAAGGCCAAGGTTAGGGCACATCAAGTTACACAGTGTGTTATTCCTTAGATAGCATGCATGATATACCCCTTATTTCTCATTTCACATGGCCTTTATCCTATTAATGACCATATTTCATTATATTTTTCCCACTAGTTGTGTGTTGAGTTCCGTTTGGGACTCAGGGTCAACTATTTAGATATTCCAGGATATTTTGGTTAGGTGTAAGGTAGAGTTGTAGAACATGATCAGTATCATAGGGTTGATCAATTCATACCTCCTCATAGATAGTTGGTTTGACAGAGGAATCTGGTAGTGGCATTGATGATGGTTGCTACTGCAGATAGAGTGATCATTGCTTCCTAAAGGGAAGTAGTCGATGAGATAGGGGAGATTGCTTCTGCATCCACCTACATTACTTCTGACACACTGGGAAGATACATTTTGACTAGACCATGTCAAGCAAGATCATCTTCTGAGGCTTCATCTAGTACTGCTATAGGATTCAGTGATGAGGCATATAGAGAAGGAGGTCTTCCTGCACCAAGAGAAATACAATCACTTTCTAGACATTAGATTCATTTGGATGTGGCACTTTAATTTTTGGAAGATCCCCTACATTCATATTCTTATATTGCAGACATGCAAAGCATCCCGATATAATTAGTCAAAGATGTTATCAGACTTGCACATGGTCTGGTAGTTCCACCGGCCCATGACACACCATCTAGTCATGTACAACATAGTTTGCAACACTTTACAGAGCACTCTGTACCCACATATTAGTCTACAACTTCAGAGCTAGACATACGGGTTGGAGATGTACACATTACAGCTGAGGGCCTATATACATTTGATGAGCAGCTGTGAGGGTTGAGTTAGGTGGACACTAGCACTAATATTGGATCGTATATGGATTTGTTATTGCATCCTAGAGGTTTAGACTCTATAGCACTCCCCTTCTAGCTACACACACCCCTACACTCTTCATTACTAGAGTTGGTTAGGACCGGAGGTTATGTGGGTGATATAGTTTATGTTGATGATATGATGGTGTAGTACGCTGATGATCCTCCTGCTCCTAAGATCTAGGTATATAAAATTAGCTTTTCTCTTTTCCATTATTTTTAGTGAACAATTAATTATAGATGTGTGTATTGATGTTTGTTCTATGTATAATATTTTGTACGAATAGTTAGGAGATCACATCCCTACTAGTGTGGGCTCAGAGCATCTTCATAGGAGAGATTCAATAGATGCGACACCTACTAGTGGTTAGGTAAGTTTTAAATATATGTTTAAGTTTAAACATGCATGTGTACACTTGTGTATTTATATATTTTTATTACTTTACATAATAATCAATATGCATGTACATAACCAACTATTGTACTAAATTTGCAAGGGTCGGTTGTTGCTTCATAGCCGAAGGATGCTCGTGACAATCGACAGAGGGTCGCTCTATTTGTATGCACTGGGATGACTCCCTAGTTTTGGACATGTTGCACAGATCTTTGATTTGAGACTCATGATATATTTCATTATTATATGTTTTATATTTTTAGTTTATGATTCGAGACATATTTATATGCTCTCCTGACCTAGACATAGATGATTTATGTGCTAAACATTTATGGTTGATAGATCTCTAAATGATTTATGATTTGAAATTCTATAGATTTATGATTGGATTCTAGATGATTTATACATGTGTTTATGTTTTACATGTATAGATATATAGATAGACATGTTTATGTGTTTATGATTTAATTTTATTTGATTAGATGAGAATACGTGTAGATGGTTTTGTTTGATTATATGATTTAATTTTATAATTGATTGAATAGTTAATTTGATAGATGATTTGATTTGATTAGATGAGAATACATGTAGATGGTTTCATTTGATTAGATGATTTGATTTGATTAGATGATAATACATGTAGATGATTTTATTTGATTTCATGATTTTATTTGATAGTTGATTGGATAGTTAATTTGATAGATGATTTGATTTGGTTAGATGATTTAATTTGATAGTTAGATTGGTAGTTGTTGATTTAGATGTTGTAATTTGATAAGTTAACATGTCATAAGTAATCTAAATAATATGTAACTAATGAACCATAAGTATTCTAAGTAATATAACTAATATCATTAGTAACCTAACTAGTGTCTTAAGGGGATATCTTAAGGTGATCTTTAACTAATACATTTAATCTAATGTTAATATCATAAAAAAAACACTAATATGTAATAATGGAACATAAGTAATCTAAGTAATCTAGAACTAACATGTCATAAGTAATCTAACTAATTTCTTAAGGGGGGGTCTTAATGGGATCTAATACGTAACTACAGAAACATAATATGTAACTAATAACACTAATATGTAACTAATGAAATAAAAGTAATCTAAGTAACTAAAAGCACACATAGTTCTATATATTAAAACCATTGAACCATATGTATACAAGCATATATAAAATCATATATAAAACCATATGTATCAAAGCATATAGAATATAGAATATATAAAACCATTGAACCATATGTATAAAAATATATATAAAAGCATACATAGTTTTATATATTAAAATCATTGAACCATCAAATAGGTCCATCATATATATTTAAATATATCAACAAAGTATAGTCTTGTATCGTCTTAAAATGGAAGCACTTTCATGTTAAGACTATTTAGCCCTCCTTAGGGGGTGTTTTGGGCCATTATCATGTTTTCCTCTAATTTATGACCCTTTTCCATCTTCTGTGCTTGTTTAGGACCCTGATTGGGCCTCTCTGGGCATTGTTTTCCCCACCTGGCATATTTTCCAAGGGTCTTAACCCCCTGGTTCAAGGTCGACCTTAATCTTGACCTAGGTCAAGGTCGACCTCGACTGTGACCTAGGTCAAGGTCAACCTCAAACTTGACCCAGGTCCCTCTTTTTCACTGGAAAGTGTGCTAGATGTGGGTGGAAACTCAAAAGTTTATTTTCCTGCTTCCAGGTCGGCTATTTCGGGCTTTAAAGTGGCGACTCTTAAAAAGATATTTAATATAGGTCCACTTCTAGGAGTATGAGCCTAATTGGAATTTAATTCTCATATGTAGGACTCTCTATAAGTTTGTGCCCTAGACTAGTATATAATGATGCCTTCTCCTTTCTTTTTGGATCATCTACGCATAATCTATTGAAGTGATCATCTACTTTCAGGCATCTACTTGGAAGCATCCATTGTTCTACATACTTTCAAGCTTCCAAGTTTTCAATCAAGGTTTTCAAGTCTTCTTCTCAAGCATTCAAGTTCTCCATTGAAGATTAGGGATTCAAGAATTCAATCCTTTGAAGGTATTTGGTTCAAGTATTCAAGATTCATCACTCAAACCCTAGATCTATCCATCATGGTGGTGTGATCTTCCTTCAAGATCCTTTGTGCATCCTCAAGATTCATTCATTCTTCCTTCAAGGTGAATTCCAAGCATATAATCATGGAGGTTTTGATTTACATTTATGGTTTTTCATGTTGATTTTAATCTTTCATATTAACATACTTGTTTACATTTGAAATACAATTGCATATCTATTGAATATCATAGCTTCGTTGTTAGATCTACTTTTACTACTTGTTAGCATTCTCCATTTTAGTTTTGATTTCAAGGTTAATTCCTAAATCGAGGTTTGACTAAGGCAAAACCCTCCCCCAACAAACAAAACCATTTTTCTTGTAGGTACAGGTACAGAATAGCAAATTGCAGAGCATATTCAGATACCCTTTTCAGAAAAATTTTGGGATCCGCAAACAGAATTTTCGTCAAAGCAACGCAGGTCAAGGCTGACATAAAGGGGTACAATTGTGTGCCCGTATTTGGTTCAAGGTTGACCTTTCTTAGAAAATAAAATTATTTCTATTTTTTCTCCGTCTCTGTGTTTTTAGGCTAGGGCAGGTTGTAGAATTTCCAGAAACCCAGTACAGACACTAGAAAACAACAATTTCCAAATCTGCTACATTTCAAGATAAGTGTTTCATTTCATCCTAATCTTTCAGATCTATTGTTTTACTTTATAATTAATAAATTATATCCCCTTCCCCTCTTTATCCATAACTAGTTGATTCTTTTTTGCATTGATCGTCTCCTTTTGGTTAATCAATTGGGATTTCCTTGTCTTGGATTAGGAGGTAATATATATCTACAACATGTTCCATACATACATAACAAATACACACACACACACACACACAGATATATATATATATATATTGTAAATAATAAAAATGATGTGGATTGAGTTATATGTTATGTGTGATGAAAAATGGATGATTATAAATTTAATGTGTGTTGTAGGAATAGTGAAGAAGGTAAGATTGTCCTCTTAATCCCAAATTCCATAAAGGGAAGATCCAAACTGATTAACCCTAAAGAAAGGATCAATGCATAAATGAATCAACCTATTAAGGATAGGGATAAAGATAAAAACCCTAACTCTCATTTTATAGAAGAGAGTGTGTGATCGATTTAGGAATATTAAAAATTTTAATTGAAATGAATTGAAGACAAGTACTAACCTCAAAATGCTACAGATCTAAAGAATGTTGTTTTCGGGTGTCTACACTGAGTTTATGAAAAATATACAACCAGATCTAGTATAGAAACGTAGAGATGAAGAAAACTTAGAAATATGTTTCCGATCTGGCTTAGTTTCAATTTTGACACAAAAATGAATGTCACCTTTGACCCAAAATTTATGATACTGACCCAGAAAAAAATGTCGATTCTAAACCATAAATGAATGTCACCTTTGACTCACAATTTATGGTTCTGACCCAAAATCTCTGATTCTGACCCAGAACAGAATGTCGATTCTGACCCAAAATCTCTAACAGAAAATCTATTTCCGGATCTTGATAGTTTGCCGAAAAGGGTATCCGAATCTGCACTCCAATTTGTTGTTCCGAACCTGTACCTACAAGAAAAATGGTTTGTTTGTTGGGGGGAGGGGTTTTCCTGGTCAAACTATGGTTTTGGAATTAACCTCAAAGTATAATTGAAATTACATAAGTAAAACAAAGTAAATGAACAAATTCACCTTGGTTGTATAGAAACCCTTGTGGTGGATTCAAATCTGTGGATCCACAAGGATGTATGCACCAAATGGATGTAGAATATATAATTTCAGATGTGGGATGTCTAAAATCAATTGCTTATAGATCTTCAACACTAATCTTGAATGGATCTTGGAATACGAAGAGGCTTGGAGGAATGTGGATGGAGAAATCTTTCACAAGAGGGCTCCATAGAGCTTGAATCCTTAGGATACCAATGGATCTCCTTGATGAATTGAATGCTTGAATGTCTTTGAGTTTTTTAATTCTTTATAGTAGTGCTTGCTTGAATAGATCATGCATAGAGTTTGGATGGATGGAATTGCTTATTGTGTCTTAGATGGTTAGAGAAAATGAGAGGAGAAGGTTTCCTTATATATGAATCTAGGGCACAATCTTCTAGAGAGGCCTACATGGAAGAATTAAATTCCAATTAGACCTATATCCCTGGAAGTGGACCTATATTAAATATAATTTCAAGAGTCATTGCTCTGAAGACCGAAATAGTCGACCCAAAAGTGGGAATTAAACCTTTCCAAAGCCCGACATTCGGAAACCCCAGAATCATGAAATATGGACCTTGGGTCATAATTGAGGTTGATTCTAACCTAGGTCAGGGTTGAGGTCAACCTTGACCTAGGTTAAGGTCTCAACCTAGATCCAGAAAGGTTGATTTTCAACCTGAGGTCAAAAGTCTCAGTTTTGCAGTTTAGGATGCCAAAAATAGGCTGGAGAAAAGTGGGAAATGGGGCAGAATAGGGGGAAAGCTAGATCCAATTTAGAGACCCATTCAAGGTGCTTGACATGACCCCAAACCACCTACTCAAAGGGCTAAACCAGTCTACAATGGAAGTGCTTCCAATTTCTGACTATACATTTAGCCCCCACTTTAGAAGGAGTATGGACTCGATGCAAACTCTTGGTAAAGGAGATCATGAAGAAAAGGTAATCTTATTGAAATCAAAAGGGACAAAGGAATCCTCAAGTCCCAAGGGACTTAAGTCTTTATCAACCCTAATATCATGATAAGTGAGATATCACCAGTTAAAGAGAAAAAGAGAGAGGGTGTGGTTACCTCTCCCAATGATAACTTATGTCCCATTATGAACCACACAAGGAAACAGTACAACTGAAAAGATGGAGTCGAACTGCCTAGTGAATGTGGCTACTCACTAGTCAACCCATCAGGGAGATTCGGTCTTAAGTACACCTTCCAACCTTAAGGGTTCAAAACATTGTAAATTGAAACTAGAGGGATCAAGAGATCTGTATAAATTTAAACTGGAGGGATCAAAAGATCCTATAAGGTAAAAATCCATGCTTTAAGGATTAGTCTTTAATCCATAAAGGGAAAAAGTTTTAAGTTTGAAAATATTTTGAAAGTGTGTGTGTGCAAAAAGTGATTAGAGCATATGTCCCCACATTAAAGTCATTGCTAACTCTTTAACAGGGGCAATGGCTTTAATGGAAACATAAACAACTCTACTGATTACATTTCCACTACGAGATGCCCCCAAACAAAGACAAATCAAGGGAAATACCACATAAACATACAAAGAACATAGAAGGGATCTACCTACTATGGGGTCAGTATGATCATAAGATAATATGTATATGTAGATATGATATTATTGCAAATGAATTGACATCATTCCCCAAAGAAAGTAGAACTACAATCACAATGGATGAAAGAAAACTCAAGAGTTATGAAGAAGAGTCTTTTCGGACCACAACATGGAGACCAAAAAGAATCAGTGTTACCATGTCGCAGATCTAAGCGGACTACACAAGGAAAACATTTACAAATAATAGCACAAGTACAACATAAAATGAAAACAACATATAGAATAATAAAGATACATATAGAGGAATTGTACAATAGGCTTGATTCCTTTATCACCTTGCACCAACAAAGTAACAAGGGTCGTATAAAATAATCTAACAACATTTAGCAAACACATTACAAGAGAAGCACAATACAGTAGGAAAACACAAAAAGGGCTACCATGAAGGACAAGCCAATCAAGTGCATCGTCTACTCTCTCTATCTTGGTTCATATCATTTTGGGAAGGTGGGAAACTCACAAGAGGGACTATATCCAATACATTAGGAATAATAGCCAGTTCCAAACACGGATCCTCTTGAGAATTTTGATGTTTGATACTAGGTGTAATTATCAATTGAGTTGAAATCATATGAGGTAAATCAATATCAAGATCGATGGTCTCATATTCATCACTAGGATCCATAGGATCATAAAGAGTATCCTCCTCATCAAGATTAATTAAAATAGGATCTAAGATGTGAATAGAATCATCATAATCATTCATATTAACATCATTATGAGCATTAACTTCCTCCAACACATCAGTCATAGGTTGGTTGAAAGAAGGTTATTAATTTTGAAGAACAAAGGAAGGGGTCCTAGCATTAGCCCTATGCTTCTTACGATGTTCACTAGTAGATTTGTTATGCTTAGCTTTGTTTGACACATGTTGAGAACTAGGAGGAATGACAACTGGTTCCTTCACAGGCTCAAGAGGAGGATTCTTAGTAGTCTAAGAAGAAACACTAGGAGGTTGATTAATAGAGCTAGCAATAATGGATAAAGGAGGTATAGAAGGAGTGGGAAAAAGAACATGATTAAGATCTATCCAAGGCATGTTTAACTCGACAATCTTGCGATGTTTATAGGCTTGATATGAACAAAAATGGTTATCAAGGTGAGGAGGACATGAATTAGTTAATGAAGGCCAAAATAAATCAAGAGTAGCACAATCTCTAGGCCTAGAAGTTTGATACAAACTATGATTAATCATTTTCACTTCTCCATTATGAATGAACTTAATACACTTATGAATAGGAAAAGCAACAACATGCATAGCAGTTGACCAAGGAAAACCAAATTTGACTTGAAATTGATCAGAAGTAGGAACTATAATGAGGGTAGTATCTACAACTTTACCACAAAGTTCAACGTGCAAGTTAATAGAACCAAGTGAAGGATAGAGAAAACCATTACAAGTTTGGATCCATGCATCAGATGTATCATAACAATCATGTTGTAGGTTTTTCATAAAAAAACAATTCCTTAGTAATGACATTTATTAAAGATGTGGGATCAAAAAGACAACCACATGTAGGTATCTTAGCAATCCTAGCATAAATATAAAGGGGACCATCGGGAGCCTTAATAGTCTCAGAATCATCAAAGGTAATTGAGAGTTCCCTAGGTTGTTTATCCTTATTTTATTTCTGAGGTATAGGTGGAACTTGAAGTTGAATTGGAGGAGAAGGATCTTGAATAGTAGGTTGATGTGAAACAGTGCTCTCCACATGATTAACAATTTGATTGATATCATCCATCTTTGAATCGTAAACAATATCCATAGAAGATGGTTGAGCGATGGTATTAGTATCATGTGTAGGTAAAGGATTTTAATAAATTTGAAGGTTTTGATTAGGAGGAGAGACATATTTATTCCAATTACCATCAAAATTATCAATGGATAAAGCTTTACAAATGATTAAGTCCTCAACCTTATGCTTTAGAGAATAACATTTTTCAGTATCATGGTCATTCTGTCAATGGTATTGACAAAAATCTTTAGGATCAAAGGATTTTGATGCCATCGTAGTAGGGAGAAGAGGTTGAATAGGAGGCAAAGTAATCATATTAGCACTTAACAACCTACTCATAATAGAATGTAAAGATTCAGAGAGAGGAGAAAATGTATGATTCATATAGAAAGCAGTGGATATAGAAGTGGCATTGTTGGATGCAACATCAACTTGATCAGCGACTACATTTGTCTATTTATTTATCTTGACATAGATGTTAGGTTTCCAAAAATTATTAGGATTAGGAGCGGCATCACTCTTATCAACTGAAATAGGATCCATTGGAGTGTTTCTCTCAAATTGACTCACTTGTAATTGATAATGATGAAGTGTTGCACAAAGTTGTTGAAAAGAGGTAAATTCAGTGAGTAGAATCTTATCTCTAATATCCTTTTGTAAATTTGAAATAAACATATGTTGAATATCAATATCAGGAATAAGATACGAAATTTGAGCATAAAAATGCTTAAATCTACCAATAAAATCAGTTAATTTTTCCTTAGTTTTTTGTTTACAATACATTAAATCAGTTAAGGAAACTTGCAGACCAATGTTATTTTGAAATTTTTGGATAAAGGTATTAGCAAGTTTAGGAAAAGAATAAATAGAATAAGGAGGTAAATAACAATACCATTTAAAGGACTTTTCACAAAAATTTCTAGCAAACAACTTAGCTAAAACCCTATGGTCATGAGCATAATCACTACAAAGGATTTGAAATGTTTTAACATGAGTAATAGGGTCTCCCTTACCATTGCAATTCTCAAGATATGGCATATCAGCTTGTTGAGGGACAGTAGCATGAATAATGTCTAAGGATAAAGGACTACCAATGTCACATGTAGGAATGATAAACTTGGATTGGGTTAAGGATGCAAGTTGTTGTTGTAAAGATGACATCGTTTGAGCCAAACTAATGATTGTCGAATCATTAGAAGAAATAGGTGGCATAGAAACATTAGGAACACTAGGAAAAGTATAGGAAGCAACAAGAATGGAAGAAAACCTATGGAACACTTGGAACCAAAGTTGGAAGAGGATTGGAATATGTAAAAACAACACTATGGTAAGAAGGTTGTGAGGTAGGTAGAGACACCGGTGGAACACTCATAGGAATAGATGAAATTGGAAGAGATGCAGTCATCAAAGGAGGAGTGTAAGTAGGAATCATAGGTAAAGGAATGGAAGAAGGTTCCCTACTAGTGACAAAAGGAGTGAATCCTAGATCTTGAGCTTCTTGAGCTAAATGTTTAACATTCATATGCACAAGATGAGTGATACCACGCAAGAGATTGACACCTTGGTCACTATCACGAAGGACTTTCTTAAGATCCTCTATAGCTTGGATGGAATATTGATTATGGTTTTCTTGAATGAGCCAATTTCCCATTTTATCAAGTTCTATTGAAATTTTTTGGACTTTTTCAGGAGGAACTCTTAAAGCATCATCCTCATCATGAGATGAGTGAGAAGAGTTATGCTCCATAGAATGATTAGAATCATGGGTGGTCAAATTTTCATCCGGGATCCTAAGTAAATGAGAGGAAGACTCAGGATCAAAGGAATCCATAAGTATACAACTTCTTCTAACCAAGATACTATAACTAGGACTAGAAGTAGTAAAGCTCATACACCAATGCAATGCAAATGAACTAATTTAGGAAACACAAGATTTTGATTTTTAATTTTTGAAATGTAAATGCAAGAACATAAAAGAAAGCTAATCTAATATGCATGCAAGATCTAACATAAAAATGTAAATCTAACACCAAAAAAGAAAGAGTTGTCTATCACGGGTTCACCAAAATGTAAAGAATAAAAATGATATGGATTGAGTTATATGTTATTTGTGATGAAAAAAGGATGATTATAAATTTAATGTGTGTTGTAGGAATAGTGAAGAAGGTAAGATTATCCTCTTAATCCCAAATTTCATAAAGGGAAGATCTAAATTGATTAACCCTAAAGAAAGGATCAATGCATAAATGAATCAACCTATTAAGGATAGGGATAAAGAGAAAAATCCTAACTCTTGTTTTATAGAAGAGAGTGTGTGATAGATTTAGGAAGATTAAAAACTTTAATTGAAATGAATTGAAGACAAGCATAACCTCAAAATGCTACAAATCTCAAGAATATTTTTTTCAGGTGTCTATAGTGAGTTTCTAGAAAATCCACAACCAAATCTGGAACAGAAACGCAAAGACAAAGAAAACCCAGAAATATTTTTCCGATCTGGCTCAGTTCTAATTTTGACCCAAAAATGAATGTCACCTTTGAACCAAAATTTTTGATTCTAACCCAGAACAAAATGTTGATTCTGACCCATAAATGAATATCACCTTTGACCCACAATTTTTTATTCTGACCCAGAATCTCTGGTTCTGACCCATAATAGAATGCCAATTTTGACCCAAAATCTCTGATAAAAAATCAGTTTCCAAATCCTGATAGTTTTCTGAAAAGGGTACCCAAATTTGCACTCCAATTCGTTGTTCTGAACCTGTCCCTGCAATAAAAATGGTTTTTTTTTTTTTTTTTTGGGGGGGGGGGGTTTGNCCTGTCCCTGCAATAAAAATGGTTTTTTTTTTTTTTTTTTGGGGGGGGGGTGTTTGCCTTGGTCAAACCACGGTTTTGGAATTAAACTCAAAGTATAATTGAAATTGCATAAGTAAAACAAAGTAAATGAACAAATTCACCTTGCTTGTATAGAAACCCTTGTGATGGATTCGAATCTATGGATCCACAAGTATGTATTCACCAAATGGATGTATAATGTAGAATGTCAGATGTAGGATGTCTCAAATCAATTTCTTTTAGATCTTCAACACCAATCTTGAATGGATCTTTGAATAGGAAGAGGCTTGGAGGAATGTGGATGGAGAAATCTTCCACAAGAGGGCTCCATAGAGCTTGAATCCTTCAATGGATACCAATGGATCTTCTTGATGAATAGAATTCTTGAATGTCTTTTATTTCTTGAATGCTTGATAGTATATTCTTTCTTCAATAGGTCATGCATATATTTTAGATGGATGGAATTGCTTCTTGTGTCTTAGATGGTTAGAGAAAATGAGAGGAGAAGGCTTCCTTATATATGAATCTAGGGCACAATCTTCTAAAGAGGCCTGCATAGGAGAATTAAATTCTAATTAGACCTATATCCCTAGAAGTGGACCTATATTAAATATAATTTCAAGATTCTTTTCTCTGAAGACCGAAACAACAGACTCGAAAGTGGGAATTTAACATTTCTGAAGCCCGACATCCAGAAACCCTGTAATCATGAAATCTGGACATTGGGTCAGAATCAAGGTCTATTTTGACCTAGGTCATGGTCGAGGTCAACCTTGACCTAGGTCAAGGTCAAGGTCAACCTTTACTCAGAAAGGTTGATTTTGACCCTGAGGTCAAAATTCTCAGTTTTGCAGTTTAGGATGCCAGAAACAGGCTGGAGAAAAGTGGGAAATGAGGTAGAACAGGGGGAAAGTCAAAGACCCATTCAAGGTGCTTGACATGACCCCAAACCACTTACTCAGAGGGCTAAACCAGTCTACAATGGAAGTGCTTCCATTTTCTGACTATATATATATATATATATA
>MU227747.1:2502116-2596944 GCA_018584345.1 Thuja plicata
TATATATATATATATATATATATATCTTACATTTTGGTGAACCCGCAATAGACAACTCTTTCTTTTTGGTGTTAGATGCTTTTCCTCTATTCCTTAAGACTAGCTTTTGTATGCATATTAGATTAGTTTTCTTTTATGCTCTTGCATTTTAAAACACAAAAAATCTACGTGCTCATAAAAATACAAAAATATTTCTTGCATTTCATTCACTATGAAGATCTTTAAGATGCTATGGGGTATAGTTATTTTCCTCATTATTCTTCTCTTATCATCTCTTTATAGTACTTATGATGCTTATGAGAGCATCATCCATTTCATTATGTTTGTCACTCTTCATGTTTCACTTGCTTATGCTATTATGAGATTGACTAATACTAGCCTTCATACTTTCAAACTTTCATTAAGAATTTGTGTGGCATACTTATTGCTCTTTTGGGTTATGTGAAGAATTTGGTAGGTGATACCCCATTTCCTAATCTTCCTAATCCTAATCCTATACTTCCTAATCCAATTCCTAATATTCCCACTCCTATTTCTCCATCTTCTATCCCTAGTTCTTCCCACACTTATGATGGGGCTCAAACTATGGTTCATGATGCAGATGTGCAAGAATTCTTTGATTTACCTTCCCCTTCTTATCCGATCCATGATGATATTAAAGGGAAGAGAAAAGAAACTTCTTATAAACCTATCATTCTACCTTACACAACATTTTCTCATGATCACTGTAAAAAATCACCTCTTGTAGAAGCTTTACAAGATATGTACACTAAAGGATACAATATGGTGGCTAAACAAGGTTATAAGGGTTTAGGGCTTGGTTTTAATGAACACGGTATTAAATATCTAGTTCATCTATCCCCTAAACAAGATAGGCATGGTCTAGAATTTCCGCTATCTCAATTTAAGGTGGTTGATTTTGATCGTCACCCTCCTCATCATGTTCTTATTCCAACACCTTCCTTAGATTACCCAGATACCCCTCAAGATGTGGCTAATAAGGTGTATGTTCAGTTAATGAATTCTAAGAAAGAAATCTTTAAACCTATGTCAAAATATGCTCTCTCCAAGTACAAATGTCCTTTTCACTACAGTAATACACATTTACTTGTTGATTATGTACATTTCAAGATGTATGTTAGAGAAAGAGTTTCTTTAGGAATTATATCTCACTCTCGTGCGATATTACAATTTCTTCATAATTTCCATTCGGGGAATACCCTCGTTCTTCTATAATATAGATCTTTCCCCCTCTTGTCTCTTGACTGGGAGGAAAGAGGTAATCCTTCCATTTTTATAGGATCCATTATGCTCTTAGCATGTTTTTTTTTTTAACTTGATTGGTTATTCTTTCTATATTCTATCCCTATGGTTTTGTATTATGATATGGTACATTCTTCCTTTTCTCATAATCGTCCATATCTCTCTTCTAGTATTCATGATATCTTTTCCAAGACTTTTTTGCAAAGATATCTCTTTTTTAGGGCATATCTTGATATGATTGGTAAATTCCTTTCTTTCATCCCTGGGGGGCAAGGTTTTTCCTTCTTTCTCTCTATCTAAGGATTTACTTTCCTTAGCTTAGTGGCATTTGTTTATTCTAAAACATTATTTCCTTATACTGAATTATGTTTTGGCTATGGATGCCCTTTTATATGAGAGTTGATTGTCCTAGGTCATCACCTCTTATTTATTTTGAAAATTATGTTTTTTATAAACTCTTTCCTTTTCTTTGGTTTAGAGTTTGCTTCCTTCATTCCAAGATTCCTCTTCCCCTTGACTACAGGGGCTTGATGATTGAAGCTTTGGTCCCTATTTTCTTTTTTGAAAGATGATATTTTATCCAAAGCACTCATCTACAGTGGGGGTCTTGTTGATAAGATTTCTTCCTCTTTGAGGATACTTTTTCCATTAGTAGCATATCCTTTTTCACAATTATCTATGCTCTTATATGTAAGTTTCAATACTCTTCGCTAAGAATATAGTGTACATTGTAGCTAACAAGATATCTCCTTACTTTGTGAAGTAGGTATCCTTCTTCTCTTCCTTGTCCTATCTATTAGGTAGCCATGATAAGGAGGGGGCATATATAGGGTCTCCCTTATACTATAGTTTACATTTTACAACATGATAAATCCTCGAAAGGTAACACACATAAGTTGCTAAATCCTAAAGAGACACGCATTTTTATTTTTTCTAAATCCTTGGAAGGTAACACGCATAAGTTGCTAAGTCCTGAAGAGACACGCATTTTTTTTTTTTAAAATCCTCGGAAGGTAACGCACATAAGTTGCTAAATCCTGAAGAGATACGCATTTTTAATTTCAAATATACTAAATCCTTGGAAGGTAACGCACATAAGTTGCTAAATCCTGAAGAGACATGTATTTTATATTTCATAGTGATACAAGAATGTGGATCTATGGGTATTCCAAAAGTTGTGAGAAGATGCATTACAACTACAAAGCACATTTTATGGGTGAACTATCAAGTTTGGCTACATGTTGGACTCTCCTCCTTGGTGATTCATGGTAAGGTGGGCATCTTACTGGGTGAGGTAATCACTCTCTCTTTTCTCTCTTTCACTTTCATGATAGTAGGATTAGATCATGAAGCTATGTTATTTATAGTGTTTCTCTTGTCTTTCTTATGCAGGCATTTATGCTTTTATGATAGCTTTCGAAATATGATATTAGTATAGGAAGCATTTCTTAGTAAGGTTTCCTTTGCTAGTTGATTTGGGTTTGTTTTTGTACTAACCCCTCTTTTTGTATCTATTAGCTTTATCTTTGTTTTCTCTTAGTTTTCGTGCCCTTGTGCATGTATGTTGAGTTAGAATCCTTGGCCTAGGGGCTCATGTCCTTAACTAAGTGATGTTCTACCTCATTGTGATTCACTGGAGTCTTGCTTCTAACTTTACCGTGAGTGTGTTCAATTTCCATACTCTCGCTAAAGTGGGGCTTAATGTATCATCTTAAAATGGAAGCACTTCCATGTTAAGACTATTTATCTCTCCTTAGGGGGTTTTTTGTGCCATCATCATGTTTTCCTCTCATTTCTTCCCCTTTTCCATCTTGTGTGCTTGTTTAGGACCCTAATTGGGCCTCTCTGAGCATTGTTTTTCCCACTTGGCATATTTTCCAGGGGTATTGACCCTCTCAGTCAAGGTTGACCTTGACCTCAACCTAGGTCAAGGTCAACCTTGACCCTGACCTAGGTCAGAGTTGACCTCGACCTTAACCCAGGTCCCCCTTTTCCATTGGAAAGTTTGCTGGCTACGGGGGGAAACTCAAAATTTTATTTTCCCGCTTCTAGGTCGATTGTTTTAGGTTTTTTTTAAAGGATATTTAATATAGGTCCACTTCTAGGGGTATAGGCCTAATTGGAATTTAATTCTCCTATGTTGGACTCTCTAGAATTTTGTTCCCTAGACTTGTATATAAGGAATCCTTTCTTCTCTCATTTTTGAAGAACAAGCATAGGCACCTAAGGACTTAGAAGATGGACAGATCATCTCATCTACACATAATTCTTACATGCTTTCAAGCTTCCAAGTGTTCAATAAAGCTTTTAAAGTCTTCTTCTCAAGCATTCAAGTTCTCCATTGAAGATCAAGAATTCAATCATTCAAGCCTTTGAAGGGATTTGGTTCAAACATTCAAGATTCATCATTCAAACCCTAGATCTATCCATCATGGTGGTGTGATCTTCCTTCAAGATCCTTTTTGCATCCTCAAGATTCATTCATTCTTCCTTCAATTTGGATTCCAAGCATACAATCATGGAGGTTTTGATTTATATTTATGGTTTTTAATGTTGAGTCTAAGCTTTCATATCAACTTACTTTTTTACATTTGAAATACAATTGCATATCTATTGAATTTCATAGCTTCATTGTTAGATCTACTTCTATTACTTGCTTGCATTCTCCATTTCAATTTTGATTTCAAGATTAATTCCTAAATTGGGGTTTGACTAAGGAAAACCCCTCCCCTAACAAACAAAACCATTTTTCTTGTAGGTACAGGTACGGAATAGAAAATCAGAGAGCAGATTTGGATACCCTTTTCGAAAAACTTTCAGGATCTGCGAACATAATTTTTGTCAGAGCAACATAGGTCAAGGTCGACATAAAGGGGTCAAGGTTGAATTGTATTTGGGTCAAGGTTGACTTGGAGCAAAAAAGGAAAATATTTCTAGGTTTCTCTATCTTTATGTTTCTGTTCTAGATTCAGTTGCAGAATTTCCATAAACTCAGTACAGACACCAGAAAATAGGTATTTCCAGATCTGCTACATTTCAAGAGAAGTGTTTCATTTCATCCTAATATTTTAAATCTATTGTTTTACTTTATAATTAAGAAATTAGACCCCATTTCCCTCTTTATCCATAACCAGTTGATTCTTTTTTGCATTGATCGTCTCCTTTAGGTTAATCAATTGGGATCTCCTTGTCTTGGATTAGGAGGCAATATATATATATCAACAACATTTTCTACCACACCCACACACCCACACACACACACACACACACACACAGATATATATATATATATATATATATATATATATATATATGTCTTACAGAATTATAAGTAATCTAAGTAACTCAGATAAAGATATCTATTAGAATTAGGGTTAGGATAAGGGCTATATTTCATTTAGTGGTTAAGGTAAAATAAGGTTATTATGGAAATTCTTTAAGTTATGGTTATAATTAATTTATAGTTAGTATTAAAGTAAGCTTAGAGTTTAATTATAATTAGGGTAATAATTAGATTAGGGTTTAAATAAGGTTAGGGATTTATTATAATTTTGACTCAATAGAATTAAGGGTTAAGATTATTTTACTGTAACACATGTCATCATGGATTGTTTGTTATTGATGTCTTATTTTTTATTATGCTATTTTTACCATTTTTGTAAACTACCACTTTCAATCATTTCTTAATAGTATCAGATGTATATTTATATCTTTGTTTTGGTTGCAATGGACATTAAGTGAATTTTATCTTTTACATTATCATTTGGTATAAGAGGAACAAATTTATTGTGCATGCAGGTTGTAGAGAAGATGATAGAAAAGTTTGCATCTGTTCATTGATTTCTAGTTGATGAGCCTATGAATATTTTGTATCCCATGAGGAGGACTTGCAAAGGAGAAGTTATATTTTTTTTCAATGGAATACATTATAAAATTTATTATCACTTCCTAAGAGCCTTGACATTTCTTCCCCTAACTTCAATCAAGTCTTTGGGAGTAATAACCCCATTATATTGATCCTCTAACTATTGTTGTGATTGTGCAAAACAACGATCAAGGAGGTATTTGTAGTATTATAGACATCTCAACCTTCAAGATATGAAAGAAGAAATTTTTACTTTATAGCATTATATTTTGCAAACATAAGTGAATGTTGACTTCTATCAATGATGTTAGTAGTGTAGTGAGAAATCATGGATCACAACATACAACTAGTGATATTACTAGATTCTACTTTTCCTTATTAGATGTTGTTCAAAATAATGAGAAACTGCAATTCAATGAATTAAGTTGACAATGACTCCTGGAATATTTTCATTTTTTATGTTTACTTGTAGGCTAGGAAGATATATGTACAACTTGAAGATGTCCATGATATTAATGATGGAGATGAGATAAAACATCCACCTAAGCATCCTTCTATCACTACATGATCCTATTGAGTTCACCTCAATGTTTCTCTTCATTCATAAAAGGATGTGTTTGTCTCAATAAAGTGTGTATTTTATCATACCATTAATACAAATACTCTTTCTGTTTTAAGTATATTTTCTTTTAATGTTATGATGACTACCCCAAAAATACTTTTTTTCTTCAAATGTGCAACTTCTCAAAGGGCCTAATTATGCCACATGGAAGACCAAGATGCACACAATTATTTAGTTTGAAGAGTTATGGAAGATTGTTACTAGTGTTATAATACGTGCAAATTATGTTGATGAATATAAGAAGTTCAACAAGGTTGATGCCAAATTTTTATGCTAATCACACTCAACATCTCTAATGAGGTCCAACCACATATTTGAGATGAAAAAGTATCAAAGGTGGCTGAGATGCACTCTCTACCAGATTTACAAGGTGAAAAAGCACACAAAGATTCTCCATCTCCAATCCAAGCTTCATACACATCATATGCAAGATGATAAAAAATTTGAGGGCTTCTTATACCATGTGTTCATACTTTGTGCAGAGCTTCACGTGCACTTGTTGAGAAGGTGGAGGACACATTGCTTGTCCTAATTACCTTGACAGGTTTTCCTTCCAAATTTACAATATTTATCACAACATTGAATATTACCAAATAGAAGGTGTCCTTTGAAGAATTGATGAATATGCTTCAACAAGAAGAGGTTATTTACTCTTTACAAGATGATTTTGAAAAACAATCTCTGATCTTGAAGCAACATCAAGAAAAAAAGTCTCAAAAGTGACTCTAAAAAAAGTAACCTCAACAACAACATAAGCCTCTAAATGTAAATCGATGGTGCCACAATTATCATACCAATACATGTGATACTTGTCATTATTTTTATAATGGTCTTACACAAGGAAATTCTAGTAAGGAAGGCTCATCTAGTTGTAGTCATTCTTGATAATTGAGAGGTCACGCTCATTGATGATGATAAAGAAGACATATTATAATACAACATGATGAAAAATTTGATGTGGCTTATAATGTGGATACACCAAATACAACAATTTATGGCATTAATCAAAACCCATTTCTTGTCTCTCAAACCTCACAACCCTTGAGAGATGTTTGGTTGATTGAATCTAGTGTCATCTAATATACGAATCAAAATAAAAAGTTGTTCTATAGTTTAACTATTGAACCTACCGGTGATCTAATTTAGATAGTGAAAGATAAGCAATATATAGTAGAAGGCATTGCTACAATCACTGGTGCTCTTGGAGCGATGTTCCAAGTTTGAAGCCTTGTTGAACATTAACTATGGAGAAATGTGTAAATGATAAATTAGTTGATAAACTTGATTAGTTAATTCAACTAATAAGGTTTTAATGGAATTAAATAAATATTTGTGTCTTATTAGTTTTGGGAAATGTTGGAGAAGACAATTGATTAAAGTGAATAAATGTGATTCAGTCAATCAAAGTGGGAATTTTAGGAGAAAGGGATGTATTCATTAAATTATTTGATTAATTAAAGATAATACTTGGTATTATTTCTCCATGGTCCATTAGATGAGATGTACAACTTCTGGTATACCTTGTGTATGTTTCATTGCTCCACATTTCAAATTACACCCAGTGGTCCATCATCAGGTACAGGAAACTTTTGTTCTTCTTATTGATGATAGTCCACTGAGTGCGATCTAAAACATCGAGCAATAAAACATGCAAAGGGTAAACCAAAATTTTGTATCTAATATAATAAAAGATAATTTATTCAGCTAATGCTAGATGAGTAGTTAGATAAATAAGCATAATGATATGATTAAAATAATTGAATAAATGACATTTCAATTAATGTTAGAAGAAGGATTCAAAAAGTATGTATGATAAATTTGACGTCAAAAATGTTGATACTAGATGTTTTGTTGGGACAACATCTTAGGTGTCTACAATGTCTTTTAGTATTTAGTCATAGACAACATGTATAGATATAAGACACCTATATGTAGACATGTTTCTTAATCTCTTAAAAAATGTACTTTAATGACTCCACCTTGTAATTCCCTTATGAATTAATTGTACATCAAATTTCATTAAATATTAGCACATAGAAATAAGTTGCACAAACTTCTATTAAATCAATTCATAATGATTAATTAAAATAGAACAAAAAATTATGTACTAAAATTAATCTATTTCGATTTTGTACTAATTCAATATGATTTCAAAAAAATAAAATAATTTAAACCATTTTTTTTTGTAAAATTTAAATAAAAATCAAACCATTTACTAAGCTTTAACACATATTTATCAATTACCACATAGTGGTGGCCAATACTTGCCTTTAGTTTTGTAATTTTAACATAAGAAATGTGACATTTGAAATGTAGGGGGTAAATAAGATGTTCCCCTTTTATCCTTAGAGACACAAAGGAAGGATCCAACTTGATTAACCCTAAAGGAAGGATCAATGCATAAATGAATCAATCGATTGGAAATAAGAGTAAAGAGGAAGATCTTAAATTTTGGTTATAGAAAAGAATGTGTGATTGGTTTAGATAGATTAAGAACTTTAATTGAAATGGATAGGAGAAAAGTACTAACCTTGAAATGTTACAGATCTAAAGAATGTTGTTTTCGGGGGTCAACACTAATTTTCTGGAAAATTTGAGACCAGATCTGGAATAGAAACGCAGAGACAAACAAAACCCAAAAATATTTTTTCGATCTGACATAGTTCTGATTTTGACTCTCAAGTCAATGTCACCATTGACCCAAAATTTTTGATTCTGACCTAGGGCATAATCGACCTCAAAAGTGTTTGATAGAAAATATATTTCCAAATCCTGATATTTTTCCAAAAAGGGTATCTGAATCTGCACTCCAATATGCTATTCCAAACTTGTATCTGCAAGAAAAATGGTTTTTTTGTTGGGGGGAGGGGTTTGCCTTAGTCAAACCCTGATTTAGGAATAACCTTGAAATCAATAATTGAATTAAATAATGTTAGCAAGTAGTAGAAGTAAATCTAATAATGAAGCTATGATATTCAATAGATATGCAATTGTATTTTGAATGTAAACAAGTATGTAAATATGAAAGATTGGGCTCAATATTAGAAACCATAAACCTGCATGATTGTAGGCTTGGAATCCACCTTGAAGAGAGAATGAATGAGTCTTGAGGATGCACAAAGGATCTTGAAGGAAGATCACACCACCATGATGGATAGATCTAGGGCTTGAATGATAAATTTTTTATGCCTTGCATACCCATCTCTACATTTTGTAGGCAAAATGTTGGGTCCCCCTTTTTGGTTTTGCTCTTTTCCTTGTTTTCTTTTGTTTCCTTTGCTTACCTCTGGGATTTTCTTCCGTGAGGGTTGTTTTCCTTTTGCTTCTTGTCTTATTTTGTCTCCAGGACCCCGGTCCCAGATTTTTTTTGTTCTTTTAAGCCGACCGGATCCCAAACTCTGAGATTCTCTGCCATCATGTCTTCTTTTGTGAGAAGATGTGGCTGCATGGAATCCCCGGGCTTGGAGTCTGGAGGTCTACGTATTCTAGAGTTTGCAGAAAGAAAGAAACACATTTTTACCCTAAGGGTATAAGTAGAAGTCACCTGTCATTTTCACATTTACCACGATTAAAACACTCAAGTGATTACCAAAGAGATTAAGATGATTCAGAATGATTAAGTGCGGGTTACTTTGGTGATTAACAACGATCAAACAACAGTAAGCAGTGGTTCTTTCGCAACCATTTCTAGGTTAATTTGTTTCAGAGCATCTCTCATGCTCATCTTTTCCACATTCCCCATGTTTCCAAGTAGGCGTTCGGCTCTCTCCTCTCTTGTTTTCTGGTTTTCTATTTCTTGGTTTTGTCACGCTCGTTTTTGTTTTGTTTTGTCTATTTTTGTGTCATCGCATCCTTGCGCTGGCTTTTCTGTCGCCTCCTGTTGGTGGGACGGTTCTACCAAAGGGTTGTCCACCCTCTGTATGATTGTACTTTAGATGTAAATATATTGTATATTTTGTAGGATAGTGTGGGTGTCTATGTATATTATGTATGTTATGTAAATTTGCGTAAATATCTGTATATATGTTCATTTTTGTAGTAGGCCTATGAGTTGTGCTTTGTCCCTCATAGTGCTTTAGCCCTCTGTATTTGGTGTATATCCCATGTATATCCTTCTATTTCCATCAATTTCATTATGCTCCAACATGTCCAAACCATGTTGTCGAGCTTGTCAAAGGGATATTTGCCACAGTTCAAACTCGGCACCTCGCTTGTTCGAGCCATGGCAGCTTTCTCTCTCCTCTATCATGTCATCTTGATAGAAGGATTAATTTCCCATAAGCGGGCATTCAAACCCCATCCCATCTAACATTTACTGCCCCCATGTCATCCCACTTGTCACCATTAATGTCATTACGCCACCTGTCATGTGGCCATGTGATGATCCATGTCAGCCAAGTACGGCTCTCTGTCGGTCACATTGACAACGGCTAGTTCTTTCAAACTCTAAGTGCTGAGAAGCCCTTGGGTATTCATTCCATTTTTTCACCTAAACCAATGCCCCAGAGCCTCTGGGTGTTAATAATAATCTAACCCATGTTAACTTTAAATATTCCAAGATTTTGATGTATGCTAACACTTTTTGGACAGGTGTGGAATGGTGGTGAATTCCCCAAAGTCCATAAAGTATTATTTTTATCATATCATGTATTGACGGTTCTCTGGTCTTGGAGGTTGTAGATAAATTGATCAAAATGTCTTAAGTGATCACTCCTCCTGATAACCATGAGTTGCCAACTAGCTCCACTCGGGAAGCTGCAAAAACTAAGGCTAAAAAGATGTTGTCCAAGCTGCCACTAACCTCCAAATACGTGAAGGAGGGTGTTCTCATAGGGTCGAAGGTGGACTCTAAGTTACAAGAAATAACAGAAACAGAGCCCGGACTTTGGTCTGAAATGTAGGGCTTGGTCCAAGCCATATACCAATAGAGGACCGCTAGAGATATTATGGCAAAACACATGGCCGCCTCCGGGATTATTAAAGTTGCAAGTTTTCCTTTCTTGGTGAAAGCATCAGAACTGATACTCCAACTAGAGACACTCTACGATGCCTCCACTCAAACTAATTTTCTCATTGATCCCCAGCCTCTACACTATCCAGTGACTGTCATCAATCTGGATGCGACTACTTTTGCTTCAAGGTTGTGGATCCCTCAATTCAAGGGGTCCATTGTTCTCCCCCAATCAATGTCACTAAAGGAGTTCAAAGAAGCTTCCCTTCTCTTCTAGAAACATCTCAATACTCACTGGTTAAAGTCCCCGAGAAGGGACTATAAAAAGATGAAGTTGGAGATTCCCCGCAGGGATTTTAAAGAACCTATCCAAGTAGGAATTATATTTCTATGCAGGCTCTTTGGAGAGACCCATGCCCAGTATTTCTCAGCATGGATGTACTACTTTCTCTACTACATCACCACCCATAGTCAGACCTTCAATTGTGCAGCCATCATCGCCAACTATGTGGACACATAGATGAAGAGCGTCCTTCGGACTTCACAGTTCCACATGAAATCTTATGTACTATGGGCATTGGCCCAACAGAGACCTACTTTTCAAGAATTACAGAAAATGGGCATTCTCAGGAATGGGCCAGTCTAGGTGATGTCATAGGATCATTATCCCCAGGTCCAGTGGGAACTCAGCTTCCCAAATTTTTGTAGGGTAAATGATGCGTTCATTTACCAAAATATTTTGAGACTTACTCGAGACTCCAGATACCGGTTATCACAAGGGGAAATGAACTTGGTGAGCACTTATGGGAATTACTTTATTCAATTCCATTAGCATACATATATTCAGGTAACCAGCTTCTCCAGGAAGCCCTATCTTCTTCCTCGATATTACAGGGATAGAATTATTCTTTTGGAGTTCTTCAGACAAATTTTGGAGTTACACGCCCTCTTCATGTTAAAGAAGGTTACCAACGTCTTGTTCCCAATCTCTTGTGGGAACTATTATTGTAGTCTTGCCATAGCAAAGGAGGTAGACAATGAACTAAAGAGTCTGGGACTAGTGGAATTTCACCACACCAGGAGAAATTTTGATCTGCTGGGTAAGATAGCCTTGGCACTTCCCCAGGTGTCCCCGCCACACATATAAGATATTAAAGATTTTTGGGTGGATTTCCAAGATAGTTTTGATCTCTGGGCCTGCCAACATTCATAGATATCCAAAGGCTTGATGAAATTCCTCGACCTTCAGGGTTTCCTGAAGGGTTTTTCAGATGATGGCCCTCTAGAAGACCCCTTGTATAAAGAATAGGGATTAGATAAATTAGATCTCCCTTCGGTGGATTGGGCCACCCCAGAGGATTTAACAATTGAGGGGGTATGCCACCCCATAATAGATAATAGTCATAAGTATTTTGAGCGGGTGTTTCCAAGGAGCACCCGAAAAGGACCAATTGTTCAAGGGTCCACTTCGACCTCCAAAGCCGCAGGACCCAGAACAAGAAAGGGGAAAGAAAAAGAAGATACCCAGGCCCAAGTGCCTCCCAAGGGTTCGCTCCCCATAATGGCACAAATAGAAGAGAAAATGGAGGCATCGAAGCTGACCAGCTAGAAGATAAGTGAATAACTATCCCAGGGCCTCCTCGCAACTCCAATGGCATCTGCTCGCCCGGTGGGATCCTGGTCATTGGCCACACTAATGAGCAGGCAGATGTTCGCTAAGGTGGAGTCTGTAAATATTCTGGATACCAAGGTTCCATTGCAAAGAAAGAAGAAGTAGAAGGTGAACCCCACTCCAAGCACAGCCACAGGCCCCAGTATGCCCAACGTTCCCCCAGTAGATGTCAGTTTGGATTCCCCTAAGCTGAATGACATCTTAGATACCTATCCCCCACACGATGACTTTGATGATATCTTCAGGACAGAATGAGCTCATGAACCTACATGGGGATATAGATCACATAGTGGAAGAGATCAACGCCCAAGAAAAGAAGGAGATACCCACCGAGAAGGAAGTCCTAGAGCAAGAAGCTACCACAGAGTAGGAAGTTCGAGTAGAAATACAAAAGGAGCCCGAGTGGGAGAAAACACCAGTCTAGGAGACCGAGAAAGAACTAAGGCAAATAGAAGATGAGCAACTAATGACTAGGGAAACTAGACCCACGGGATCAACCGTACCCCATTCATCATGCTCCAGATGCCTTTGGGTACTCTAGGTGACCAAATTCCCTAGAGTACATTCGGGGAGGTGATCACAACAGCCCAAACATTGAACCTAGCTCAGACACCTCCGCCACCTCTGGATGATGTTCTAATAGAGGAAGATACCCTGGAAAATGATGTTGAGGAGGAACAATAGCAAAAAGATGAGGGGAAAAACCCTGAGGATACATATGTTAATTCATCCAATGCTGAGGGCAGGGAAATCCCTGAAGACACAGGTGATGCTGATACCAATGAAGAATAAATCCCAGACATCACAAAAGAGGATGCCAACAGGGTGGATAATGTTGAGGCCTCTAGAGAGAAAGAAAGGGAACAGGAATAGGAAAAGGAGAAAGAGCCTAATGACACTGTAGATACCAGGAGTGCACCACCAAACTCCAAAGGGAGTCCCAATACCCAGACCTTAACAGCAAAGCCACCCCAGCCACCCCAATGGCTGGTAGAATCCAGAAAGAGGAAGGTCCCGATGGTCATAACAGGTGTTCCACTCTCCCTAGCTGAGATGATGGCCCAAAATATAGAGACCAAAAAGCCTAAGAAGGCCCAGATAGTCCATACCCTCCAAACTGGTCCAGAAGGAAGTACGGTTGCAATAGTCACAACACCTCCCCCAGATACAGATACAGCGGCGATAAGAGCCAAAGATTACACAATTATAGAGGTGCCTCTGGGGAGGAGGGATAAGTAGGGAGAATTAGACCTGCTACGAGAGGAAACTGGGCAATAGAGGCCCGGTTTAATAAACAGGCCCAGAAGTTGAAGGAGGAAAGGGAAAACAATGCAAATCTCCTTGGACTTCTGATAGAACTCACACATCCCCTAGCCGAGATCCATTCAGAATCTTCTACCTCTAGGCTACCACTTGCATAGGGTGACGTGGATACTCTAAGGGCCATAAAGAAGAAGGCCCAGGCTATGGACAGGTGGATCAATGAACAGATAGTCATCGTAAGGCAATTTTTAGTTGCATTGCTCCCATATCTAGTTTACCAGACCAACAATCTCCTAAATCAGGTGAGCGTCTCCACTACTCTGTGGGAGGGAGACTTACAAAAATATGAAGGATGGAAGTTTGGGTTGGATGAAGTCTTCAACTCTGGGGAAGAACCTATCACAGAGGTGGGAATATTGGGGGAAGAATCACTTGAGTCCCTCCAGGCCTTGTACTCCAAACTTGGCCTCAAAATTGAGGTATGCAAGCAACTAGTTAAGGCCCTAAGAGAAAAATCCACTATGGTCCAATACCCTTTGGGCCTATTCAAAGCATTCATGGTAAGGGTGTCTCAATTCGACCCCTTCACCACCAGAATGTGCACCCCAGAGGACTATGTCCTCAGTAAGTATGATGAATAGATGGAATCCCTGTATTAGGCGGTCATGGATTTTGACAGTGGAAGGCTGTCAAGGTTATCCAAGATGATAATCTGGCCGCATGATGATGTAAAAATAGTAGATGAATTCTGGAATGGAGCTGGAGAAGTTGAGGAAAAGTTGGAGGTTGTCTGCAGTCAGTGGAGCAGCATTAGGAACAAAGATGAGGATGAGATTAGCCAAGTTTTGGGAGCATTCAAGAATAGTAAAGGACAATAAGGTTTTTCGTATTCTAGATATGTTCACCAACAGAGTACATTTTTTAACATTCTTTATTCTTTGAGCGCAAGCTCCTAGATCCCGGAGTCCTAGATCCACCAATTTTGTATTATTTTGATGACCCGCGTCTTGGTTCCCCGAAGCTAGCTGATCATTATCAGGCAGTTAATAAGGGTGTTAGAAAGTGGGTGACCCTAGCAAGGCACGTTGGCTTGGGGATGGCTCTAACAGGTGGTCTTCCCAAGGTGCCACCCCAGCATTGAACACCTGGTGCATCAGAGACAGTGAGCCACTTTTACATTAATGAGGCATGTAGCCTCAAACCCTAGGAGATTAGATTTCTTCTACTCTTCCTCTGGCTCTCTTCTCGAGGCTGATTCTTCCATACCTCTTTTCTTGTCTTATTCTTCTTACATGTCAGACCTCTATTCTTCTCAAGGTTGTTGTAGCATGGTGCAGGTAGTATCGGCCACCAAAAATTTTATCTTATTGATTGAGTGTAAAATTATATTAGGTTAACTTTAGGGCAACCTTTGTGTATAAATAATAAGTCTAACTTCATTCCAAGGGTCGGCAAGATTGATGATTTTGCAGTCCATAACTATAGCACTTTAGCACTTTCATTTCTTATAGTTGCAGAGCTCAATGCTCCTTAGTTCTTAGAAGTTCTTGGTAGATAGATGCTCCCTTGGAGCCATTATTGTATACACCAGTGTTGTCAGAAAACCATTAATGAAGAAGGAAGGATTCTCGCAATGTTGTTGTTAGTGTCCTGATCTCTGAGTTAATACTCTTTTTTTCTATATGTTTCTGATGTCCCTTGCTCTAATGTTTTAAGTAGATTAACAACCTTCTTTTCCCCTCGCTATTGAATATGTATGAACTGATGGTTATGTATGCATTTAGTATTTAGTGTAGTATGTTAGAGCATGGTTGATGTTATAAATGTATTTCCATAACTATAGGTAGAATGAATGTTCTCTAACCCTGTCATATCTTTTGAAGTTTCTTTGATAATCCAAGTGCTTGTAGGAAACCCCAACTTACCTAAATCCCCGGAGATGACAAGCTAAGAAAAACCAGCTATCCCCCTCAAACAAAATAGTCACAACACCCAAATTAGCTCCCACACTATTGAGACCCAACTCTCACATGCTTGAAGGCCCATAGAATTTATTCCCCAGACAACCTTTACAGGCAAAGTTGGTCGGTACCCAGTGACAACTAACCTCTGTTGGCGGACCGGTCACAAAGTCTCATCAACAGAAACTGGCGCTAGAAGGAGGGCATTAGCTTGCCACCTTCGGAAGATTTTGACTTCACACTACCTAGGGGTTCCCCAAGCTATAGTTTTAGGAATCAGACCTTTAGTGGGATTGGATCATTTTCACCCGCATGATTCAAAAGAGTCCTTAGATTGGCCCCTAATCCTAAAAGATTTTTTGAACTCGAGCCTCCTGCTCAAAAGAGGTAGACTCTGCAAACCAAGAAGCCAACCAACCTTATCTAGGGATCTACTACATCTCAGAATACCCAAGCCCCTTAGATAACCTTGGGAATCAACACTCAATCTAGCTAAAATCCAACTCCCCTGATGGTTGTGTACTTTGATAACATCGGATCCCCGATGGGGAATTTTCTTGCTGCAACCAACAATCTTCCTTCGCATCTGGAGAAGATCTATCCCTGATATGATAAATTAGGCTCACAAACCATAGAAGAGAGCATCTGCAGGCATACAAAGATGCCATGAACTGACACCAGATCCAACACCAAGACGTTGTGGCCTGGATGTTCCCTCTATCCTTGGGACAGAATGAGCTAAACTGGTACCTCAACTTGTTGGCCAACTCCATCAACAATTGGCAGGATATGGAGGACACTTTCCTAGCAGCCTTCTGTATACATGTGGACCCAACATGGTCCCACAAACATTTTATTTCCACTAGGAAGGAACCAAAAAAACCCCTTGCAGCATTCAACCATTGGTTCCAACGCGCCTTGAAGTGGTGCATGGGTCCTTTCATCCCATCTCCAGATGTGCCCATCCAAACCTACCTTAACATGATGGACCCCTTCATTACCACTCTCCTATGGATAACTACTGCCCCCAATAACTGAGATACTCTAGCAAAGGTTTACAACCTAGCCTTAGAGTTATCCCGCTATTTAAATAAAGCTCCCAGTGGGATTGGGCAGAGCATGCCTTTCAACATGATCCCCGATGAAACTTCTCACGCTGGGGGATACAACCCCAATCAGGCAATGGGTGCCCCAGCGATGGCCATGACCCCACCACCACCAATAGACTAGCAGGCCTGGTACGTATACCCATCGCAAGTTCAGACAACACCGGGTCTCAAATTCATTCCCTGGAACCCGCCGCAGCAAATGCAACAATCACTGACACAACCCTTGGGAGTGCCTTTTTTCCAGTCGTCCATGGTGTTAGCACTGCACATCAAATTTTTCAAATTCCCATGCTTTGGAAAATTTTCCCACATATTTTGATTCAAAACCCATGTGTTTTCATGTCAAAATGTCATTTTGTGGCCAAGTTTTTAAATGTACCCTATTTTCAGCCTTAGTCGCCCACCCACGCTAATGTATTAAAATAACCTTTTAAGTGAGTGAGTGAGTGATGAGTCATGTTTGGAATGAATCACACAATCACGGTTATATCCTATTAGGTCAAGTTAAGTGCGAGAGTGAGCGAATTGGTCATTAATCTGTTTTACTCACGCAGTCACGATCCATTTTTAAAGTCAAGATATTAATATGTGACTAAGCGAGTAAGTTTTGTTGTGTTGATCGCTCACTCGTGGGAAATCAAGTTCTTTGTTAAATGTCTCAGCGAGTTAACAATGAGTTGATTTTTTTGAGTATCACACAATCACAATGGTTCTAAGTCTTTCATTTTTGAAGCTGCGACTACGTGATGAAGTCATATTGTAGAAAGCGCTCACTCACGTAGGTTTTAACTACTATGTTTTGTGCAGTGCGAGTACATGATGTATTATGCATCCATTATCAAATGATCCTTGTTTCCCAGTCGTGTAGTGGATATGCAATGTTATGAAGTGCATGAGTGTGCGACTAAATGTTTAAGTTTTTCTCCCACTCACTCGCCAATGACTTGCTGTCTCAAATTTTCATCTCATGAGTGCACGATGAAAGAAAGGATAGGTTATTTCTCACTTGCTCATAAAGAAAACTCAGTCAAGAAAGATCAGAGAGCGATCGATTGCTACATGATAAAGGGACTCACTCATTCGTGAAGGGTTAATCAATAAGGAAATATTAGCAACAAGTACGTGACACAATGAAAAAGGGTCATCACTCACTCGCTAATGCTTATGAGTTGGAAAATCTTGCAGCGCGAGTGAGGGATTAAGTTAAAATGCATAAAGAAAGTAGTCGTCGCTCACCCGCTGAGGTATAAAGACAAATCATAAATACATGGTGACTGCGCGACCATAAAGTAATACATGATAGTTTTGAAAACCCGCTCACTCACTCAAGGAAAAGACATGATAAGTAAGGATCAATGAGTGTGCGACTAAGAAGTGACATAGTAATGGAGATCATGTCCCTAACTCATAGAGTCTCAATAAAAGTAAAGTCTTGAGCGATGAGTCCGCGATTGATAAAAGGAAAAGTGATGTCACTTACTCCCTCAAATACAAACATAAAGCATTAAGAGATAGCGAGTGCATGATTGAGAAGTAATGAAAGGGTCTTTTCGCTCACTCACAAGGATAAAGTTTGAAATGTAAGAAAGGTACAGCGAGTTGGTGACAAATTGACATGTGGTTCATTCCAAGCCTACAAGGGCAAAAAGGGAAACCAGGTGTGTACTTTTCCAGCAGGGATCATACAGTTTGAATTAATGGTAGCATTAGTTACAAAAAGATGATTGCATAATTCTGCAAGTGATAGAATTTGACATTCAATTGGAAAAGATGCCAATTTGATGATTATAAGTGTGAATGATTGAGCTTGATTTTGTACAGCTTTCATTTCTGCATCCTAAGATTTTCTGTGAAGAGCGTTAGAGCTTGTTTGTCTGAAATAGTAGTTTCAAGAGGAAGGATGAGTCAATTTATTGTTCTCATTGCTTCACATGGGTTTGAAAAGAAGGAGGTTACACCAAAAAGATACGTGGAAGAATTTGTTGAGTTGTGGCCAGGGACTCTGAATACAAATAGTGTGAATTGGGATGAATGGAAAGATAGATGGTGCCAATGCAGAAACTCGGTCACCCCAAATTATTCTGGTAATACCTTGTTCCACTATTTCTAGAATAATAGGATTAAAGCAGTCCCCATTTGCAATCCATGGGATTTGAATATGGTGAAATTGATTGTACCAGATGTATATGTTAACATAGGCCTTATTAGGGAACTAGCTAGAAACTATTGCCTAGTAGCTAGGGTAATCAGGAAGAAGAATAAAGAGACCCTAGTTTCCATAGACAGGAGGTCAGTGGCAGAAGTATTTGGAATCACTGGTGCATTGTGCATAGATGTTGATTTAAAGAAGATTCATGCAGACTATGTCAAGAGAGAGCATTTGATTAAGAAGTATGAAATGCCCAAATTCATGCCCAGAGTAGATAGACACCTGGTAAAAATCCCAGACAATCTCAAACCACCTTTTGACTTATCCCTGTTTCATCACTACATAAAGTGCATGGTGTATGGTTTGAGTAGAGTTTTATTTTTTGATGGAGATTCTATAGTGCCTGATGGCTATGAACATTCAGCACCCAAAGGTTGATACAGATTATGACTATGTGGGATACATAGTTCATGCTATTCATGCTGCATTAGTGGAGATACAATCAGATTCCCTAGTACCTACCATCAAGCATTATTCTCATCTGATGTATATGATTCTATATTATAATAGGGTATCTATGGCTAAAGAGATTGAATTATTTGTTTCAGAGTAAAAAGAGGATTCAGTAGTAGCAGAAGGTCAGTCCAAAGAAATGTCACAAGGATAGAGCATAAATGCCATGTCCATCATATTTCTAATACTTCAACATTGAATTGGTGTTCTGAAGTAGAATACTGATATAGTGTATACACTCTATGGTTCATTGCAAGAAGCATCACGTGTAGTTGTTGAGGCTATGACACTCTTGGAGCCTATCTTCAAAACTTGGTCGGGAAGAGACAGGTTGATGGACAAATTGAAGATAGCTATGTTATACAGTGATGATTTTCCTAACAAGATCATAGATATAATAGAAATGATCAATGAGGTGAATAACACATATGGTTTCTTCAATAGTAAGGTTGATCTGATAAACAATAAGTTGCAACTATTTGGTGACCAGTTCCCTCCCTTGATCCCAAAAATATATGATGAAGCTGGCATTCTGAAGCCGCAATCAGATTGGAAAAATGGATTTGATGACATATTTACAGATGATGAGATGAAATAGTGCCTAGAAAAGGATGTGAATGCTCAATATTGCAATGAATTGCTTGACAACCTATTCAAGGTTGAGAGAGACATGGCAAAACTTGTTACAGAGGCCGGATCAACCGTTGATGCTAGATGGATAGAGGCTATTGCCAAATTAGAATAGGTGAAGAATTTTGATTGGCCCAATGCCAAAGAGGTAAATAGATGGGAAGCGAAGATGAAAGGATGAATAAGATACTGTCAAACTACACCAACAGACCCTATTCAGGCTCTGCCAACTTTTTCCACCTGTGTTCGGTTGCAATTTTTGTCAACTGCAATTTTTTATTAAAAAAGATTTTGTAAATCTTTCCTAGTAAGTACGTAGCTTGTTTCATCCTTAGTTATAAAAGGATTCCAAGACTACTGGGAAAGATATAGCTATTTTTCATTGGGATGTTTAATATAAAACTCTGGTTTAAGACTTATAGATATCTTTTAGGTTTTGAAATATTGTTGATTGTAATAGCAATTTTGATCATGAATACAAATAAAACCCATCAATATTTCTCTGAAACATATGATGAGAATTTTGTCTTCATTATGTTTTTTCTGAATTTTATGTAGATTGAATGTTTAAGGAATGTTCAATTTATGCATCTGTTAGGCAGATTTTGAAATAATTTCAGGGTTCTTTCAAGGAAAGATTAAAATTGCCTTAGGAGTATTTTCAGTGGGATTTAGGTTTTATAATGAATTTGATGAATTGATTTCCTATGTGTGTGAGATTAGATGTATGAGGTACGTCTATGCTTATGTCAGATTCTATGACTGTCTTGAATTTATGTTTATGACTAAGAGGGTTAAAACTATGCAGCAGTGACTCCATGCCCAAGGACTAAGCACTGGTCTGTCCTCCATTGAATTAAGTGACTATCACTATTAAAATTGATCTTTACTCATGGTTATGTTTGTTTTCAAATAAAATTTACAGTGATTAACTCCTATAATTCCATTCATATTCAACTAGAATTATTTATTTATTTCATTATTCTGAGTTAGAAAGGTAATCAAGCCCAAGTTAATGGAGCTCAAAGTGTAGGAGGTTTTAAAACCTTGTTTCTGTCATTCTGTATATGTTGACATAGGCCTTATTAGGGAACTAGCTAGAAACTATTGCCCAGTAGCTAGGGTAATCAGGAATAATAATAAAGAGACCCTAGTTTCCATAGATAGGAGGCCAGTGGCAGAAGTATTCAGAATCACTGGTGCAATGTGCACAGATATTGATTTAAAGAAGATTCAGGCAGACTATGTCAAGAGAGAGAATTTGATTAAGAAGTATGAAATGCCCAAATTCATGCCCAGAGTAGATAGGCACCTAGTAAAAATCCCAGACAATCTCAAACCACCTTTTGAATTATCCCTGTTTCATCACTACATAAAGTACACGGTGTATGGTTTGAGAAAATTTTAAGGTTTTGATGGAGATTCTACAGTGCCTCAAGATGTACTCACGATGGCTATGAACATTCAGCACCTGGAGGTTAATACTGATTATGACTATGTGGGATACATAGGTAATGCTATTCATGCTGCATTAGTAGAGATACAGTCAGATTCCCTAGTACCTACCTTCAAGTATTATTCTCATCTAATGTATATGATTCTATATTATAATAGGGCATCTATGGATAAAGAGCTTGAATTATTTAATTCAGAGTATGGTGTTGATGTACCAATCCAAAGATGGACTCAGGTATGGGACAGTTCATCCATCAACTCATCATTTGTTTGCTTTTGCAATTGGATTGTGGATCCAATTTTTAATTTATTGGGAACAGGTAGGCATAGAATTCCATTTGAAATCAGAAAAGTTTTAAGACCTTGGGATTATGTTCCAAACTGGCCTATCTCTCACAATTGGGGTGACTTTTTCTTCCTTGATTGCATTACTATCATCGGAGTATATGGTTGTACACAACCACCTCACATCCTCCCCAAGATTGTTCCTCTTAGGATTGCATTCCTAGAATTTGTTTGGAAAATCACTTGGGTTGATAAAGAGTTTTTAGAGGGACATAGAAAGGGTAATTTTATCCCTAGATTATGGGTAGGTTTTGACTTCTCCATTGGGAAAAGAGTCTTTGATTTGATTAATGACTTCTTGAAACAATATATAATGTCTATGGCAATTTCCAGGTTCTGTGATCTAGAACAATTTATGCAAATAGCCCTGAAAAGAATGACTCCTTGGAAAAAGATTTGAGATCATGAGCCATTGGATGATGAAGATGTTGTATAGAATAAGTTAAATAAGAATGAATTTTAGGACAAGAGAAGGAAATGGAATAACCTCCTTAGGGTAGAAGCTAAGTGGAAAGAGTCAGACAATTCTTTCTTTGGTTTTTGCCCTAATCTCCCATACTTGCGAAAAATAGAGGAAATGCTTAAATCCTATGACACTCTAATGGCATAGGTACCATAGCTTAGTGTTGAGGATACATAGTCTCAAGGGTCCCCAATTCCTATTGCATTTCATGACCCAGAACACCACGAACAACAAGAGGAAGAGCATCAAGAAGAAGAAGAGGTCGGTGAGGAAGCTACCTCTGCTAGAGAACCACCTAGGAAGAAGCAGAAGAAAGAACAAAAAATGACGCAGGACAGAGAAATTATTGCCAAGGCTATGATTACTGAGCATGGAAAATATTTTAGAAAGTTAAAAAGACAATTACAAAAGGAGCCTCCAACTAAAGGCCAAGGGGACAAGCAAATGGCTCTATTTGAAAAGGATGACGAGAGAGTCATGATAGCTAATGAATTCATGAAGGATGATGAATTCATAAGGTTTGAAGAGTTCAAAACTTTTTTAATCAAGTTAAAACAAAAGGACTTAAGGCAAGGATTGACTATAGGTGAAGAAAGTGAAGATAAAAATGAGGAGATTGTAAAAACGCCTCTAGGATTATGATCCTGAGAGTGAACTAATCACTGTGGAGAAAGCTAGGTTGTTGGTACAAAATAGAGGAGTGATTTTGATGCCTGGTTGGGACTTACAGTCCACATTTGTCATTGATCAAATTAGGAGGCAAGAAGATCCCCTGTTAAAAATAGAGTTCAAGATGGATGAAGTTTTGAAAGGATCAGGATTTGATCCTAAATCCAAGACTCTTGCTATATGGTCACTGGCCCCTGCTACACAAAAGCCTCTGGTCATGACAATCAGAGAGGAAAAGAGGGAAAATAGAATGATATGGAACTTGCAGAACACTACAGACACTGAGATAGCTCAGTTAATGACACAAGTCTCATTCATCAACTTGGAAAAGGTTGATGACCTGTCTAAGAGGTATGAAACAACTTTTGGCCAAATGATGGCCTTAGCAAAAAAGCGTGAAAAGGTGGTGGTTCAAAACCACACATTGGAAGAAGAAATTTCCAAGTTGAAAGAGGAGTTAGCAGAGAGTAAAAGAGAAAAGACTCCAATTCCTCAAGAAGTGTCAAAGACTAAAATAGATGTTGCCACAAGGGCAAAATAGGATTCAGCAGTAGCAGAAGGCTAGTCCAAAGAAATGTCACAAGGATAGAGCATAAATGCCATGTCCATCATATTGCCAATACTTCAACATCGAATTGATGTTATATAGAAGAAGACTGATATAGTGTATACACTATATGGTACACTGAAAGAAGCATCATAGGTAGCTACTGAGGCTATGACACTCTTGGAGCCTATCTTCAAAACTTGGTCAGGAAGAGACAGGTTGATGGAAAAATTGAAGATAGCTATGTTATACAGTGATGATTTTCCTGACAAGATCACAAATACAATAGAAATGATCAATGAGGTGAATAAAACATATGGTTTCTTCTATGGTAAGGTTGATCTGATAAACAATAAGTTGCAACTATTTGGTGACCAGTGCCCTCCCTTGATCCCAAAAATATATGATGAAGCTGGCATTCTAAAGCCGCAATCATATTGGACAAATGGATTTGATTGGATATTTATAGATGATGAGATGAAATAGTGCCTAGAAAAGGATGTGAATGCTTAATATTGCAATGAACTTCTTGACAACCTATTCAAGGTTGAGAGAGACATGGCAAAATTTGTTATAGAGACCAGATCAACCGTTGATGCTAGATGGACAGAGGCTGTTGCCAAATTGGAACAGGTGAAGAATTTTGATTGGCCCACTGCCAAAGAGGTAAAAAAATGGGAAGAAAAACTAAAAGGATGAAGAAGATACCATCAAACTGCACCAACAGACCCTATTCAGACTCCGCCAACTTTTGCCACCTGTGTTCGGTTGCAGTTTTTGTCAACTACAATTTGTTATTAAAAAATATTTTGTAAATATTTCCCAGTAAGTTCGTAGCTTGTTGCATCCTTAGTTATAAAAGGATTCCAAGATTACTGGGAAAGGGATCGCCATTTTTCATTGGGATTTTTAATATAAAAACTCTAGTTTAAGACTTATAGATATCTTTTGGGTTTTGAAATATCGTTGATTGTAATAGCAATTTTGATCATGAATACAAATAAAACCCATCAATAGTTTTTTGAAACATATGATGAGCATTTTGTCTTCATTATGTTTTTTCTAAATTTTATATAGATTGAATGTTTAAGGAATGTTCAATTTATGCATCTATTAGGCAGATTTTGAAATAATTTCAGGGTTCTTTCAAGGAAAGATTAAAATTGCCTTAGGAGTATTTTAAGTGGGATTCAGGTTTTATAATGAATTTGATGAATTGATTTTCTATGGGTGTGAGGGTAGATGTATAAGGTACATCTATTCTTATGTCAGATTCTATGACTATCTTGAATTTATGTTTATGACTAAGAGGGTTAAAACTATGCAACAATGACTCCATGCCCTAGGACTAAGCACTGGTCTGTCCTCCATTGAATTAAGTGATTATAACTATTAAAATTGATCTTTACTCATGGTTTTGTCTATTTTCAAATAAAAGTTGCAGTGATTAACTCATGTAATTCCATTCATATTCAACTAGAATAATTTATTTATTTCATTATTCTAAGTTAGAAAGGTAATCTCGCCCGAGTTAATGGAGCTCAAAGTGTAGGAGGTTTTAAAACCTTCTTTCTATCATTCTGTATCTTTCCTGGTTAGTGTCTGGGGTGGATAGAGAAATCTCTCTGAGAATATTTTCTTAATCAAATGCTCTCTCTTGACATAGTCTTCCTGAATCTTGTTTAAATCAATATATGTGCACAATGCACCAGTGATTTTGAATACTTCTTCCACTGACCTCCTGTCTATGGAAATGAGGGTCTCTTTATTCTTCTTCCTGATTAACCTAGCTACTAGGAAATAGTTTCTAGATACTTCCCTAATAAGGCCTATGTCAACATATACAACCCATCCACCCCAAATTATTCTTGGAGAGCTTGCTCTATCTACCCCAGACACTGACTAGGCAAGATACAGAATGACAGAAACAAGGTTTTAAAACCTCCTACACTTTGAGCTCCATTAACTCGAGCGGGATTACTTTTCTAACTCAAAATAATGAAATCACTAAATTATTCTAGTTGAATATGAATGGAATTACAGGAGAGGAGAAGGAAATGGAATAACCTCCTTAGGGAAGAAGTTGAGTGCAAAGAGTCAGACAATTCTTTCTCTGATTTTTTCCCTGATCTCCCATACTTGCAAAAAATAGAGGAAATGCTTAAATCTTATGACACTTTAATGGCATAGGTACCACATTTTAGTTTTGAGGATGCACAGTTTCAAGGGTCCCCAATTCCTATTACATTGCATGACCTAGAACACCAAGAACAATAAGAGGAAGAGCATCAAGAAGAAGAAGAGGTTGGTGAGGAAGCTATCTCTGCTAGAGAACCACCTAGGAAGAAGCAGAAGAAAGAACACAAAATGATGCAGGATAGAAAAAATATGGCCAAGGCTGTGAATACTGAGCATGGAAAATATTTTAGAAAGTTAAAAAGACAATTACAAAAGGAGCCTCCAACTGAAGGCCAAGGGGACAACCAAATGGTTCTATTTGAAAAGGATGACGAGAGAGTCATGATAGCTAATGAATTCATGATGGATGATGAATTCATAAGGTCTGAAGAGTTCAAAACTTGTTTAATCAAGTTAAAACAAAAGGACTTAAGGCAAGGATTGACTATAGGTGAAGAAAGTGTAGATAAAAATGAGGAGATTGTAAAAACACTCCAGGATTATGATCCTGGGAGTGAACTAATCACTGTGGAGCAAGCTAGTTTGTTGGTACAAAACAGTGGAGTGATGTTGATGCCTAGTCGGGACTTACAGTCCACATTCGTCATTGATCAGATCAGGAGGAAAGAATATCCCCTGTTAAAAATAGATTTTGAGATGGATGAAGTTTTGAAAGGATCAGGATTTGATCCTAAATCCAAGACTCTTGCTATATGGTCATTGGCCCCTGCTACACAAAAACCTATGGTCATGACTATCAGAGAGGAAAAGAGGGTAGACATAATGATATGGAACTTGTAGAACACTACAGACACTGAGATAGCTCACTTAATGACACAATTCTCATTCATGAACTTGGTAAAGGTTAATGACTTGTCTAAGAGGTATGAAACAACTTTTGGCCAAATGATGGCCTTAGCAAAAAAGCATGAAGAGGTGGTGGTTCAGAACCACACATTGGAAGAAGAAATTTCCAAGTTGAAAGTGGAGTTAGTGGAGAGTAAAAGATAAAATACTCCAATTCCTCAAGAAGTGTCAAATAATAAAACATATGCTTCCATAGGGGCAAAAGAGGATTCAGCAGTAGCAGAAGGCCAGTCCAAAGAAATGTCACAAGGATAGAGCATAAATGTCATGTCCATCATATTGCCAATACTTCGACATCAAATTGATATTCTGAAGTAGAAGATTGATATAGTGTATACACTATATGGTTCATTGCAAGAAGCATCATAGGTAGCTGCTGAGGCTATGACACTCTTGGAGCCTATCTTCAAAACTTGGTCAAGAAGAGACAGATTGATGGACAAATTGAAGACAGCTATGTTATACAGTGATGATTTTCCTGACAAGATCACAGATACAATAGAAATGATCAACGAGGTGAATAAAACATATGGTTTCTTCAATGGTAAGGTTGATCTGATAAATAATAAGTTGCAACTATTTGGTGACCAGTGCCCTCCCTTGATCCCAAAAATATATGATGAAGCTGGCATTCTGAAGCGGCAATTAGATTGGACAAATGGATTTGATGGGATATTTATAGATGATGAGATGAAACAGTGCCTAGAAAAGGATGTGATTTCTCAATATTGCAATGAACTACTTGAAAACCTATTCAAGGTTGAGAGAGACATGGAAAAATTTGTTATAGAGGCTAGACCAACCATTGATGCCAGATGGACAGAGGTTGTTGCCAAATTGGAATAGGTGAATACTTTTGATTGGTCCACTGCCAAAGAGTTAAATAGTTGGGAAGCAGAGATGAAAGGATGAAGAAGATAATGTCAAACTTCACCAACAGACCCTATTCAGACTCCGCCAACTTTTACCACCTGTGTTCGGTTGTAGTTTTTGTCAACTGCAATTTGTTATTAAAAAATATTTTGAAAATCTTTCCCAGTAAGTCCGTAGTTTGTTGCATCCTTAGTTATAAAAGGATTCCAAGACTACTAGGAAAGATATAGCCATTTTTCATTGGGATGTTTAATATAAAAACTCTGGTTTAAGACTTATAGATATCTTTTGGGTTTTGAAATATTGTCGATTGTGATAGCAATTTTAATCATGAATACAAATAAAACCCATTAATATTTTTCTGAAACATATGATGATAATTTTGTCTTCTTTATGTTTTTTCTGAATTTTATGTAGATTGAATGTTTAAGGAATGTTCAATTTATGCATCTGTTAGGCAGATTTTGAAATAATTTCAGGGTTCTTTCAAGGAAAGATTAAAATTGCCTTAGGAGTATTTTCAGTGGGATTTAGGTTTTATAATGAATTTGATGAATTGATTTTCTATGTGTGTGCGGGTAGATGTATAAGGTACATCTATGCTTATGTTAGATTCTATGACTATCTTGAATTTATTTTTATGACTAAGAGGGTTAAAACTATGCAGAAGTGACTCCATGCCCTAGGACTAAGCACCGGTCTGTCCTCCATTGAATTAAGTGACTATCACTATTAAAATTGATCTTTACTCATGGTTTTTTTTGTTTTCAAATAAAATTTACAGTGATTAACTCTTGTAATTCCATTCATATTCAACTAGAATAATTTAGTGATTTCATTATTCTGAGTTAGAAAGGTATTCCCACCTGAGTTAATGGAGGTCAAAGTGTAGGAGGTTTTAAAACCTTGTTTCTGTCATTCTGTATCTTGCCTGGTCAGTGTCTGGGGTAGATAGAGCAAGCTCTCTGAGAATATTTCCATATCAACAAGAAAAGGAACTAACAGAAAATGGCGACTCTACTGGGGAATTTTATCAAGGAATGCATGAAAGGTTAATCTAATGATAATATTCCATAATATAGATTCCTTGAAATCCAGTTCTTGAAATCACAAGTTGTGTATTGCACTTTATTTGAAGTATATCATCAAATATCATTGTCAAGGTGAATTTTCTTTATTTTATTCCCAAGGTTTTTTGGGTGGCAACTTTGAGTTATTGGTTATAGTGTTTCCAAGGGGAATACTAGCAGATCAAGTGTGTGAAATTTCATTTTGGACACAATGAGGAATACAAAAGCAAACACAAAGAATCACTCTCAGGGAACATCAGAGAGTGATGTTTCTAAAAAATTCTAGAAGAAACCATTCTAGGAAAGGAGAATCTTATAACAATACTTCTTGGAAGCCTAGATCTATAGGCCCCTGTCAGTCCTTAGGTACTATTCCTAAGAAAGAAATAAGTGAACCCCTGAATCCTGTGTCTGACACTATTGCTTACTTTGGTGATATATTTAACCCTAGGCCAAAGAATATATATCAAGAAAAGGGTGAGACATCATCATATTTCAAGGGTATCCCTTATGAACATGTTGAAGACCAAAAGGAAGACAACCTAATGAATATCTATGACTCTTCTAGTTCTGATATTGAGGGAGTCCTTAGAGACACTGACCTTTTGAAAGGGGAATTAGATGAACTCTTGCTTATCAAGAAAAAAAATGATGAGGCTAGAGAGGTGCAAATTATAAATGCAATCAGTGAAAGGGAAAATTTGAAGAAACGGGTTGCCCAATTAAAATTGGCAGCTCAGGGTGCTAATGAAGGATTTCATGGCTTGAATAAAGAACTCTTTGGAAATGTAGACATCTTGAGAAAAGAATACCAAGAAAGAGAACACCTACTTAATAATAATGATCCCAAAGATACAGGATCTGTAGTGAGGCAAGTCATCAATTATGAAAATAAAAAACCCCCTAAGTCTCTGACCCCCACACCAAATGTATCAGCAGTTAATGTCACACAAACAGGTGTTGAAAAGGGAAAATAGAAGCTCACAGGAATTAAATTATCTGAACCTAAGACTGAACAATGTATATCTCAAGATATGTTTTCACTGGATATGGAATTAGAGAGGGCTAGGAAGGCCAAAGATGATATTGCAAAATAGTTGGAAAGGGAAAAGCTAGAAGTTGTTGCTACAGAGATGAAAAGAAGAATTACCTTTTTGAGTCCCATAACTAATTCTAATGATATTATTGCAACCAATCAAACTATACCTGTATTCAATTCTAATTTGCAAACCAAGAATGCTAACACAAGTACCCATGCATATGGTGTGGCTTAAGGAGTTGCATCACAGTCAGGAGTAAGTGGACTCAATAGAAATATTAGCCACCAAAATGTAGGCATTGGCCATAACATGGGTGGTATTGGTCAGAGTGTTGGCCAAAATATGGGCACTAATTTTCAAAGAAGACCTATTCATTTGGAAAGATATAGGCAATTGTTTTTTGACGGTATCTCTGGCTAACCAAACCATATTCCTAATGAATTCAGAGATAAGATTCCCAAATTTAGTGGGAATAATGTTGTGATTGGTGAAGAACATCTTAAAGTATTTTCAGATACAATGAATGATTATGAGATTGAAGGTGAGGATGTTGTGATGAAATTATGTGTGCAATCCTTAACTGAGGATGCAAGAGACTAGTATCGAGGTTTTCCTGATCATAGTATCTATTCTTGGGATGAATTTGTTAGAAGTTTCAAAGAACAGTACGGTGACAAGATAAATTTTGGTTTTATGTTGAATGAATTTAACAGTTTGAAAAAATTCACCAATGAAGGCATTGCTGAATTTAATGTAAGATTTCAAAAGGCTATGTATAAGTTGTTCCAAGTATTAATATTGGATGAAAATGTATGTGTGACCACGTATTGTAATGCTTTGGATGGAAAGACTGCTTACTTGCTTAGAGATAAAGATCCTCAGAGTATGAGAGATGCATATAAATTGGCCATAAACATAGAAAGTAATAGACGAGCTTCTGGTAATCTTTGTAAAAGGGATGATGATAGACTCTGGAAAGAGTCAAAAACACAATAAAATAAAAATACCAAGGAAGAAGACAAGATGGAAACATTGGTGAGTGTAGTGAAATATCTTGCTACTAAGGTAGCTAAGAATGAGAAGGGTTTTCAAAACAATAGGCCACAATACCAAAGGCAAGATAAGCCTTACAGATTGCAAGATTTCCCCTATAAGACTCAGTAGAAGGATGTAAAACCTGTGTCAGAAGAACAAACTGATCTTAAGAACAAAGACATCCCTGACCCATTGAAAAACAACAATGCTCATAATGTGGAAAATAGTACTTGGTGCATGGCCTATAATATGCCTCATTCCCCTTATCAATGTGCAGTAGCTCAGAGTATGGTGGAGCAACATGAAAACATTGGAACACAAGAAAGTCAGAGTGAGAAAAATCCTGCAATAAATATGTGTGCACTTATTGTTGAAGATGATGATGGTACTTCAGAGGAAGAGCCACAAGAAAACATGCCAATAACAGTAAATAATAAAAGCACTAAGTTAGAGCACTTTCAATTTGGGATGCCTAATGATGAAGAAATAAGGTTTCTGACTATTGTTGTTGTGACACAAGCAAGAAGTCCATACTAGCTTAGGAATACAAAAGTTGATCAAAGTGGGAAACAATCTGATTCATCGGTCATTATAGAAGTCATAAATGAAGAAGCTATGCAAAATGAACTAAAAGATACCTTAGTTAAAGAAAACAAAGTTACCCCTACTCATGAACAAAAAACAAGACAGTTAAAAGCGAGTAAAGGTAAAACATCTTCTGACAATGTCATGAATTTCCCAAATTTTAACACGAAGCAAGCTTATCTCAGATGAAAGTCTATGTTCCTTTACTTGAGATGTTTAAAATTAAAGAACACTGAGAAGCAGCCTTTTCATTATTATCTGATTTGCCTGGTATACATGACAGTACTATTTTGAATGATGAACTAAAAGGTGAGAAAGAAGAAAAGGATGGAATCCCAATCTGTTTGGGAAATATAGTTGTTCAAGAGCTAGATCATATTGATCCTTTTTATGTTACACTTCTCACAAACAATATGTTGCTAAAAAATTGTATGATGGATTCAGGAGCCGCTACTAATGTGATGACCTACACTATTATGAAACAATTGGGTTTAGAGGTGGATATTGTTTGTGGTAAATGTTATGCCATGGACAATAGGGAAGTACCTATAGTAGGAACTTTGTAAGGGTTAGAGATAAAAATTGTTGCATACCCTGAGGTCACTTTTAAAATAGATGTTGTGGTTGTGGATTCACCACCCCATTATGGAATTCTCTTATCAAGACAATATGTTGCAGCCATTGGAGGACATGTACAATTAGATTTTTCATTTGCTACCATTTTTGTTAATCGAAAAGAAGCAAAATTATTAAGGGAGCCTAGATCTCCTATTTATGTTGAGAAGGTTCAACCAAGCATGTTGAACTGCTTTGTGGATGTAGATATAAATAATTTCAAGGTGGAAAAGATTCAACCATAGTTGAAAAACACGGATCCCATAGTGGAAGAATTAGAATTGCAATAGCTTGGACTATGGCAGATGTATTTTGATAGAGCATGCTCTAGAGAAGGGTCAGGAGCTGGTGTACTATTTTTCTCTCTATCAGGTATTACTTTCAAATATTCATTTTTGTTGTCATTTCAATGTACAAACAATACAGTTGAGTATGAAGCATTGTTACTGGGATTAGAAATAGCAATCAAGCATGGAATTAAGTTATTAAGAGTCTTTGGTGATTTAGAGCTAGCTATTTCCCAAATTAGATCAATATATGCTGCCAAAAATGATAGGTTGAAACAATATAAGCATGTTGTATGGGATAGCATTGAATTTTTTAATGCATTTTCCATCAATTGGATAGAGAGATCTAAGAATATCATGGTAGATTTTTTGGCTAATGTGGCTTTGAAAAATGATGACCTAACGCTAGCAGGAATATCTATTGTGGAAACTAAAACCAGGCCTGCTATTCCTGATAATGTGTATAATTGGCAAGTTTTTGAAAGTGATGAGGACATTCTCAATTTTATTCAATGTGTGGATAATTATGAAGAGCAAATTATTGACTTTAATAATTTGATAGAGATTATTGATGGGAAAGAGACTATATTTGGCAATGAAATTCTACAATTACAGACAAATGAGATTCCCAAAGGACTAACTCAATTGGAGGGATTATTTACTGAAAATGATAGTCATATGTGTCAAAAATCTACAGTCAAGTTGGATGAATTTGAGGAGGTAAACTTGGGATCAGAGTGTAACCCCGGGATTGTATATATTGGAAAGAAATTGGCTCCTCATGTGAAGATAAATTTTATTAGCTTGCTGAGAAGGTTCAAACATGTTTTTTCTTGGTCTTATGAAGACCTAAAGGCTTATAGGGAAGACCTCTTTCAACATGAAATCCCATTAAAAGATAATATAAATCCTTTTAGACAAAAACATAGGCCAATTAATCCTTTGTTGGCCCCCAAAATGCTGCAAGAGTTGGCAAAGCTCAGAGACACTGGGATCATAAAACCAACCAGACATTCCTCTTGGGTGTCTAATTTGGTCCCTGTCAGAAAGAAAAATGGAGATATCAAGTTATGTGTTGATTTTAGGAACCTTAATGTGGCTTCATTAAAAGATAATTATTCTTTACCAAACATGGAGGCAATGCTACAAAGGGTTACTGGTTGTGATTTACTATCTATGATGGATAGTTTTTCTAGTTATAACCAGGTGCTAGTTCAAGAAAGTGAGCAATTTAAGGCAGCCTTCACAACCCCGTAAGGTACATATGTTTATGTAGGAATGCCATTTGGCCTGAGAAATGTAGGAGCTACTTTCCAAAGAGCCATGGATGTGGCTTTTAAGGAGTTTATAAATATAATCATGGTGGTATATCAGGATGATCTTACTGCATATTCCCAAAAGGTTGAGGATCATTGTAAGCATTTGGAAAATATTTTTACTAAAGCCTTGGAGTATGGAATTTCTTTAAATCCAAAGAAATGTCATTTTGATGTGACAGAAGGTAAATTATTGGGACATATAGTATCTAAAGAAGGTGTCAGGATTAATCCTGAAAGAGTGGAAGCCACTAAAAAAATCTTGCCTCCGAAAAACATCAAAGGTGTTCAGTCTTTTCTTGGAAAAGTGAATTTTGTGAGGAGATTCATTTCAAACTTTTCTAAGATAGTCAAGCCCATTGTTAAATTGTTAAAGAAAAATGCTAAGTTTGAATGGGGTAAGGATGCTCAATTAGTGTTTGATGAGATACAAGTAGCTATTCAGCAAGCACCTGTACTGAGGTCTCCAGATTATGAAAATCCTTTTTCTATATTTTCTTATGCTTCATTCCATACAATTGCCACATTACTTTTGCAGAAAGATGTTGAAGGTTTTGATCATCCCATAGCATTTTTTAGTAAGTCTCTGCAAGCAGCAAAACTCAATTATGAGATAATGGAGAAACAAGCATATGCATTGGTCAAGGCAGTCAAAGTTTTTAGACCTTATTTGGTTTGTGCAAAGATAATTGTTTATGTGCCACATGCTACAGTCAAAGATATATTGTCCCAGTCTGAAGTTACTAGAAAGAGGTGTAAGTGGATCAACAGAATTCAAGAATTTAATCTAGAAATTCAAGTTACTAAATTGGTAAGGGATCTGGGTTTGGCCAAACTAATGACTGACACTAACATGGAGCTGGCTCAAGTCAATAATGTGCAAAAGGTAAATACAAACTTAAATAGTATAGAATTGCAGCCATGGTACACTGATATAGTGTTTTTTCTAAAAAATGGTAAGTGTCCTGAGCATATGTCAGATAATCAAAAAAGGACTCTAAAATTGCAAGTCCAAAGGCATGCCTTGATATGAGGTAATTTATTTTGGAAATATAAGGATGGAATTTTGTTACTCTGTCTAGATAAATCACAATCTGAATGAGTGTTGAAAGAAATGCATAGTGGTGTGTGTAGTGGACATTATTCTGCCAAGACCACAGCCCATAAGATAATCAGAGCTGGATATTATTGGCCATGTCTTTTCAAGGATACCCAGATGTTTGTACAAAGATGTGAACCTTGCCAAAGGTTTTCCTCTAAGATGAAATTTTTAGGAGCTCTACCTTTAAATCCTTTGACTATTGAAGCACCTTTTTCCCAATGGGGTCTTGATTTTATTGGAGAATTTACAAAAAAATCCAATGGAGGCCATAGTTGGATTCTAGTGGCCACAGGATATTTTACAAAATGGATAGAGGCAATTCCATCAAAAAGGGCTACTAGCAAGGTAGTGATGGATTTTTTAATGGATAGTATTCTGACAAAATTTGGTGTCCCCACCAAGTTAATCATGGACAATGTCATATGTTTTAGGGCTGAGGAATTTAAGGATTTCTGTGAAGATTATGGAATTACTATATCTTATTCCTCACCATATCATCCTCAAGAAAATGGACAAGCTGAGTCCAGCAATAAAAGCATCATGAAAATCATTAAAAGGAATTTGGAGAAAAATAAAAAGTCTTGGCATTCAAAACTGAAATTAGCCCTATGGGCTGACAGGGTAACAGTGAAGAAAGCAATAGGGGTATCTCCTTTTGAAATGGTCTATGGAACTCAGGCAAGGTTGCCTTTAAATAACTTGTTACCAATGTATAAATTTCTCCAAGAAGAGTAATTTGAAGAACAAGAACCCATGATGGAAAGGATGGACCAACTGGTGGAACTAGAAGAAATAAGAGCAGAAGCACATAAAAGAAACATGAAACTTCAACAGCAGTCCAAGTACTTATATGAAAAAAGAACAATTGAAAGAAAGTTTCAAATAAATGACATGGTGCTTCAGTGGAATGCTAGAAAAGAAGAAAAGGGCAAACATGGTAAATTCAAGTCATTATGGATGGGTCCTTTTGTAATCCAGGAGTTTCATGGTCAAGATTCTTATTTTCTGGAGGATCCAAGTGGTGAGATACAAGAATTGCCAATGCATGGACAATTCCTGAAGCATTTTTCTCATGAAGTTTCTTTTTCCATGCACAATAGTTTAGTTTTTCTTGCTTTAGTGTGTTTTTTGTGTGTGTATATACAGTTTTATTTCGGTTTGAGGTCTGTCTCCTAGATTTTTGGTTTCTAGTGTCAATTTTGCAATTAACTTTCCCCAGTCAGAGCCATTGTTAGCACTACACATCAAATTTTTCAAATTCCCATGCTTTGGAAAATTTTCCCACGTCTTTTGATTCAAAACCCATGTGTTTTCATGTCAAAATGTCATTTTGTGGCCAAGTTTTTAAATTTACCCTATTTTTGGCCTTAGTCGCCCACCCACGCTGATGTGTTAAAATAACTTTTTAAGTGAGCGAGTGAGCGACGATTCATGTTTGGAATGAATCGTGCAATCGCGGTTATGTCCTGTTAGGTCAAGTTAAGTGCGAGAGTGAGTGACTTGGTCACTAACCTATTTTACTCGTGCAGTCACAATCCATTTTTGAAGTCAAGATATTAATCTACGACTGATCGAGTAAGTTTTTTTGTGTTGATCGCTCACTCACGGGAAATCAAGTTCTTTGTTAAATGTCTCAGCGAGTTAAGAGATAGCGAGTGCGTGATTGAGAAGTAATGAAAGGGTCTTGTCACTCACTTGCAAGGACAAAGTTTGAAATGTAAGAAAGGTACAGTGAGTTGGTGACAAATTGACATGTGGTTCATTCCAAGCCTACAAGGGCAAAAAGGGAAACTAGGTGTGTACTTTTCTAGTAGGGATCATACAGTTTGAATTAATGGCAGCATTAGTTACAGAGAGATGATTGCATAATTCTGCAAGTGCAAGAATTTGACATTCAATTGGACAAGATGTTGATTTGATGATTATAAGTGCGAATGATTGAGCTTGATTTTGTACAGATTTCATTTCTGCATCCTAAGATTTTCTATGAAGAGCATTAGAGCTTGTTTCTCTAAAATAGTAGTTTGAAGAGGAAGAATGAGTCAACCTATTGTTCCTGTTGCTTCGCATGGGTCTGAAAAGGAGGTTACAGCAAAAAGATACGTGGAAGAATTTGTTGAGTTGCTACCTGGGACTTTGAATACAAACAGTTCAAAGTAGGATGAATGGAAAGATAGTTGGTGCCAATCCAGAAACCCGGTCACCACAAATTATTATGGTAATACCTTGTTCCACTATTTCTAGAATAATAGGATTAAAGTAGTCCCCATTTGCAATCCATGGGATTTGGATATGGAAAAATTGATAATGTCGGATGTATATGTTGACATAGGCCTTATTAGGGAACTAGCTAGAAACTATTGCCTAGTAGCTAGGGTAATCAGGAAGAAGAATAAAGAGACCCTAGTTTCCATAGACAGGAGGTTAGTGGTAGAAGTATTCAGAATGATTGGTACATTGTGCATAGATATTGATTTAAAGAAGATTCAGGCAGACTATATCGAGAGAGAGCATTTGATTAAGAAGTATGAAATACCCAAATTCATGCCCAGTGTAGATAGGCACCTGGTAAAAATCCCAGACAATTTTAAACCACCTTTTGACTTAGCCCTATTTCATCACTACATAAAGCGCATGGTGTATGATTTGAGCAAAGTTTTAGGTTTTGATGGAGATTCTACAGTGCCTCAAAATGTACTCGTGATGGCTATGAACATTCAGCACCTGGAGGTTAATACTGATTATGACTATGTGGGATATATAGTTGATGTTATTCATGCTGCATTAGTGGAGATACAGTCAGATTCCCCAGTACATACCTTCAAGTATTATTCTCATCTGATGTATATGATTCTATATTATAACAGGGCATCTATGGATAAAGAGATTGAATTGTTTGTTTCAGAGTATGGTGTTGTTGCACCAATCGAAAGATGGACTCTGGTATGGGATAGTTCATCCATCAACTCATCATTTGTTTGCTTTTGCAATTGGATTGTGGATCCAATTTTTAATTTATTGGGAACAAATAGGCATAGACTTCCGTTTGAAATTAGAAAATTTTTATGACCTTGGGATTATGTTCCAAACTGACCTATCTCTCACAATTGGGGTGAATTTTTCTTCTTTGATTACATTACTATCATTGGAGTATATGTTTGTACACAACCACCTCACAACCTCCCCAATTTTGTTCCTCTTAGGATTGCATTCCTAGAATTTGTTTGGAAAATCAATTGGGTTGATCAAGAGTTTTTAGAGGGACATAGAAAGGGTACTTTTATCCCTAGATTATGGGTAGGTTTTGACTTCTCCAATGGTAAAATAGTCTTTGATTTGATTAATGACTTCTTGAAACAATATAGAATGTCTACGATAGTTTCCAGGTTTTGTGATCCAAAAAAATTTATGCAAACAGCACTGAAAATAATGACTCCTTGGAAAAAGATTAGAGATCATGAGCCATTGGATGATGAAGATGTTGTAAGGAATAAGTTAAATATGAATGAAGTTTAGGAGAGGAGAAGGAAATGGAATAACCTCCTTAGGGCAGAAGCTGAGTGGAAAGAGTCAGACAATTCTTTCTCTGGTTTTTTCCCTAATCTCCCATACTTGAAAAAAATAGAGGAAATGCTTAAATCCTATGACACTCTAATGGCACAGGTACCACAGTTTAGTGCTGAGGATGCACAGTCTCAAGGGTCCCCAATTCCTGTTGCATTGCATGACCCAGAACACCAAGAAAAACAAGAGGAAGAGCATCAATAAGAAGAAGAGGTCAGTGAGGAAGCTACCTCTGCTAGAGAACCACCTAGGAAGAAGCAGAAGAAAGAACACAAAATGATGCAGGACAAAAAAAGTATGGCCAGGGCTGTGATTATTGAGCATGGCAAATATTTTAGAAATTTAAAAAGACAATTACAAAATGAGCCTCCAACTGAAGGCCAAGGGGACAACCAAATGGTTCTATTTGAAGAGGATGACGAGAGAGTCATGATAGCTAATGAATTCATGAAGGATATTGAATTCATAAGGTCTAAAGAGTTCAAAAATTTGTTAATCAAGTTAAAACAAAAGGACTTAAGGCAAGGATTGACTACAGGTGAAGAAAGTGAAGATAAAAATGAGGAGATTATAAAAACACTCCAAGATTATGATCTTGAGAGTGAACTAATCATTGTGGAGCAAGCCAGGTTGTTGGTACAAAATAGTGGAGTGATTTTGATTCCTGGTTAGGACTTATAGTCCACATTTATCATTGATCAAATCAGGAGGCAAGAAGATCCCCTGTTAAAAATAGAGTTTGAGATGGATGAATTTTTGAAAGGATCAAGATTTGATCCTAAAACCAAGACTCTTGCTATATGGTCACTGGCCCCTGCTACACAAAATCCTCTGGTCATGACTATCAGAGAGGAAAAGAGGGAAGACAGAATGATATAGAACTTGCAAAACACTGCAGACACTGAGATAGCTCAGTTAATGACACAAGTCTCATTTATGAACTTGGCAAAGGTTGATGACTTGTCTAAGAGGTATGAAACAGATTTTGGCCAAATGATGGCCTTAGAAAAAAAGAATGAAGAGGTGGTGGTTCAGAACCACACATTGGAAGAATAAATTGCCAAGTTGAAAGAGTTAGTGGAGAGTAAAAGAGAAAAGACTCCAATTCCTCAAGAAGTGTCAAAGACTAAAACAGATGCTGCCACACGGGAAAAAGAGGATTCAACAGTAGCAGAAGGCCAGTCCAAAGAAATGTCACAAGGACAGAGCATAAATGTCATGTCCATCACATTGCCAATACTTCAACATCAAATTGATGTTCTGAACCAGAAGACTGATATAGTGTATACACTATATGTTTCATTGAAAGAAGCATCATAGGTAGCTACTGAGGCTATGACACTCTTGGATCCTATCTTCAAAACTTGGTCATGAAGAGACAGGTTGATGGACAAATTGAAGATAGCTATGTTATACAGTGATGATTTTCCTGACAAGATCACAGATACAATAGAAATGATCAATGAGGTGAATAACACATATGGTTTCTTCAATGGTAAGGCTGATCTGATAAACAATAAGTTGCAACTATTTGGTGACCAGTGCCCTCCCTTGATCCCAAAAATATATGATGAAGCTGGCATTCTGAAGCCGCAATCAGATTGGACAAATGGATTTGATGGGATATTTACAGATGATGAGATAAAATAGTGCCTAGAAAAGGATGTGAATTCTCAATATTGCAATGAACTACTTGACAACCTATTCAAGGTTGAGAGAGACCTGGCAAAATTTGTTACAGAGGCCAGATCAACCGTTGATGCCAAATGGATAGAGGTTGTTGCCAAATTGGAACAGGTGAAGACTTTTTATTGGCCCACTGCCAAAGAGGTAAACAAATGGGAAGAAAAGCTGAAAGGATGAATAAGATACTGTCAAACTACACCAACATACCCTATTTAGACTTTGCCAACTTTTGCCACCTGTGTTCGGTTGTAGTTTTTGTCAACTGAAGTTTGTTATTAAAAAAGATTTTGTAAATCTTTCCCAATAAGTTCGTAGCTTGTTGCATCCTTAGTTATAAAATAATTCCAAGACTACTGGTAAAGATATAGTTATTTTTCATTGGGATGTTTAATATAAAAACTTTGGTTTAAGACTTATAGATATCTTTTGAGTTTTGCAATACTATTGATTGTAATAGCAATTTTGATCATGAATACAAATAAAACCCATCAATAGTTTTCTAAAACATATGATGAGTATTTTGTATTCATTATGTTTTTTTCTAAATTTTATGTAGATTGAATGTTTAAGGAATGTTCAATTTATGCATCTGTTAGACAGATTTTGAAATAATTTCAGTGTTCTTTTAAGGAAAGATTAAAATTGCCTTAGGAGTATTTTCAGTGGGATTCAAGTTTTATAATGAATTTGATGAATTGATTTTCTATGTGTGTGAGGGTAGATGTATAAGGTACATCTATGCTTATGTCAGATTATATGATTGTCTTGAATTTATGTTTATGACTAAGAGGGTTAAAACTATGTAGCAGTGACTCCACGCCCTATGACTAAGCACTGGTCTACCCTCCATTGAATTAAGTGACTATCACTATTAAAATTGATCTTTACTCATATTTTTTTCTATGTTCAAATAAAAGTTACAGTGATTAACTCATGTAATTCCATTCATATTCAGCTAGAATAATTTAGTGATTTCATTATTCTGAGTTAGAAAGGTAATCCCACCTGAGTTAATGGAGCTCAAAGTCTAGGAGTTTTTAAAACCTTGTTTCTATCATTCTGTATCTTTCCTAGTCAATGTCTAGGGTAGATAGATCAAGCTCTCTAAGAATATTTTCATATCAGTGAGAAAAGGAACTAACACGTGGCTGGAGGATTGTCAAACTCAAATCTGGTAGCTGTTGCCCCCTTTCCCGAGAACCAACCGCAACAACTGTCACATTGTGACACAAACACCCAGCTGTCTGTCGAGGTTGAATCGCTCTAGCGATTGTTGTCCTCACTGACTGTGGACATGTGACAGCTAAAGGTGGGGTCTTTTGCACCCCACAACCCCAATTCCCAGAAAGGGAATATCTTCTCCGGCCAGTGAAATACCAATGTCAAAGGAAGGAACTACAACAAAAGGCCTCGGCCCAACCAACAGCAATGGAACAACAATGCAAACACCAGAGGTTCTCCTCCAAACCAAAACACCACTCAAGGTGGTGCTGGACCTAGTCATTCTGCTTAGCCTATAGAATTCAACCCCCTTACTAATTGGTGTAGATTGCATGACACCATCTTGCATTCTGAGGTGAATTGTGCCACCTTGGAAAAGGTCATCATGATCTCCTATTTGGACAGACAACAACCTATCGACCCTACTCCCCCAGAAATTCCTATGCAAGAGCCCACTCATGGTGCCTTCACCTGTGAGACCATCTTCTTTGGGACAGACAAGGAAGATGAAGAAGAACCTGAATCGCAGGGGTTCTTTGATGAATCTATTTCGACCTTTGGGGCCAATGCCTTCACCAACTCAAGGACTCCTTACAACACTCAGAGTCAAGCTGGTAAAGGACTAGTTTACACACCCACACCTCCCAGAGATACCCCTCCCTAGGAAAAAATAACTGATCGCTCCTTCCCACCTAAGGCGCCTGGCTCTAACCAAGCTAAGGACCCGACTGAGGGAAGCCAACAATTCTCGGGGGGAGGTTTGACATCACAAAGGTGTTAGAATGAACCACCACCTCCATGAATTTGATGGAGATTTTTCTAAACTATCCCAAGTAGAGGAAGTCCCTTCTGAAGCTCTTGGGAAACCTGGAAGCTATCAGTCACCCACCAAAGGTTGTCACTTTTGACGACGCCAACGCGGCTGTCTTCCAGGGAAACACAGAGGATCCCCCCTTCTTACTAGGCTTAAACATACAAGGGAAGAACTTACACAATTGCTTGGTGTATTTCAGTGCTTTGGGAAATGTCATGCCTTTATCTATATGCCAAAAGCTCAGACTCCATCCCACTCCATCCAAAGGTGCATTAGTCCAGCTGGACAAAACTATTGTAAAAATGGTAGGTGAGCTGAAGAACATTCAAATTCAGCTCATCCAAGACCCCCAGATCACAAGCATAATAGAAATCAAAGTGGTGGACATCTCAGAGACCTATGGGATGTTGTTAAGTCAGAGTTGGTCTAAGGCCCTTAATGGGTATTTCTCCACTGACTTTTCCCACTTGTGGCTCCCCTGGGAAGGGGAATCTAACTATATCTGGGTAGAAAGTGAGCCCAGGATGAAGCAGGCCCTCACCGACGTCAGGAGGGTGAACGAATTCCTCTTCTCTAAGACTTCCCCCAGGGTGTACTAACACTTAGAGATCTTAACATTTGATTTAACCCCCGGGGAAGATCCCATAGTTTCCCAGAGAATTCAGGACCTGGATGAAAAAATAAGGGATGAGGTCAACTCACAAGGTAGCACAGTAACTCCCGCTACACTCTTGTCTGGAACTTGGTGTCGGGTGCATTATGAAAAACATTTTGAACTAGAGTGTGAGCCTTGCCTCATTGCTACTACCTGACACATTCATGCCCTCTGGGAGAAGAAACACAAAGTGGATTTTCCTGGAATCAACAATCATTCTGGCGGTACTCCCACAGTGTTGCTTATTCAGGAATCTAAGCCATAAGCTTCTCTGAGGGAAAACTTCACCCACGCACCATCAGATCCAGAGGAAATTCCTCCCAGCCATCCCAAAAATAATTCAAAGGCCACTTCACCTTGCCAGCCCCAGACAATGAACAATGACTCTTGGACCCTAAAGTTCGACGGGCCCCAGTCTAAACAAGGTTGTGGGGCTGGAGTGGAATTTATCAACTCGTGGGGGAAATCCTTCCTTGCATCTTATAGGTTGTAGTTCAACTGCATGAACAATGTCACAGAGTATGAGGCCTTGGTCCTTGGACTCCTATTTGCATTAAGAAAGGGAATCACCCACCTCCGGGTGTTGGGTGATTCAAAGTTGATCGTTAAGAAGGTCCAGAGCCAATACACTTGTCATGATAAAAGGTTGGCCACATATCACAACCGCGCATGGAGCCTCATCGAATATTTTTATGCCTTCGACATTGATCTCATTCCCTAGAAAATAAACTACGTTTTGGATGCCCTTTCTGTATCTGCCAGCATCCTTGAGCCAATGGATGGCTCCCAGCTCCAGAAATTCTCTTTTGGGATGGTCCCCACCCCATCCATTCTAGACAACGTCACCCATTTTCAAGTCTTTGAGGATGATCAGCATATCTTGGCCTTCATGGCCAATGTTGGCATCTTCAAGGATCAGATAGTGGAAGAATGAGATCACGATGATACTAGATAGGGTGATGAAGATGATGGGATCATAGACTTGCCAAATAACACCATCCCTAAGGGGATGGTAGCGCTAGAAGGAATCTTCAACTCAGACTCGCGGGGCTGGGAAAAGATATCATCCTCCTCAAAGGGAGGAAAATTTGAGAAAGTTAACATCAGCCAGGCTGGTTAAGAAGAATTTGTGCATATTGGAACCTCCTTCTCCCCAGAGGAGAAGGAGAAGATTCTCACGGTTCTCTAAGACTACATTGACATAATTGCGTGGGGGTATGAGGATCTAAAGACCTATGATACATCCATCATGACCCACACCATCCCATTGAAACCTGATGCTAAGCCTTTTTGGAAAAAGCAAAGACTGGTAAACCCACTAATAGAGCCTCTAATTCATCAAGAGGTTCAGAAATTACTATCATCTTAGATTATCTTTCTGATCTAGCACACAACCTGGGTTTCCAATCTTGTCCCTGTGCAAAAGAAAAGTGGTGAAATTCACCTTTCTATGGATTTTCAAAATTTAAACAAGGTATCCAAGAAGGATAATCACCCTCTTCTCTCATTGGATGAGGTACTACAAATTGTAAGTGGATCTCAAATGATGTCCTTCCTGGATGGCTACTCCAGGTATAACCAGGTCATGGTTAGGTACATAGATAGAGATAAAATAGCATTCACCACCTAGTGGGGAAAGTTTTCATGCTGAAGGATGCCCTTTAGCCTGATCAATGTAGGGGCCACATTTCAAAAGGATATGGAAATTGCATTCAAGGGCCTTGTAAACAAATGCATAATCATCTACATGGATGATTTGACCATCTTTTCCCATGACAGGCGTGACCATTCCGCCCACCTTGCCCAAATTTGTGAGAGGTGTCATCAGTATGGGATATCTCTCAACCTTAATAAATGTATATTCGGGGTCACTGAAGGGAAGCTTCTTAGGCATATTGTCTTTGAGAAGGGTATATCCATTGACCCTGAGAGATTTGAAGCATTTCTAAACCTACAGATGCTCAGCAGCAAGAAAGAGATGAGATATTTCTTCGGGAAGATCAACTTTGTTCAGCGGTTCATCACTGGATTCACCGAGATAGTAAAACCACTCAACGATATGATGGAAAAGACACAAAGATTGAGTGGATTTCAGAAGAAAAGTGGGAATTTTCCCAGATTAAACAAATGATTATGGAGGCACCAGTCCTAGAAATTCCATACTATTCCCTCCCATTCTACATATACTCCTTTGCTTCGTCGCATTCTGTCGTGGCAATTTTGACCTAGAAGGTCGAAGGGGAAGAATGATGAATAGATTTCATGAGCTCCCCCTTTAAGAATGTCGAAGTCTAGTATTCATCTTTGGAAAATCAAGCCTTTTCTCTTGTCCACGCCATGAAGAAATTTTGGCATTATATTCTCCGGAGCAAAGTGCATGCCATCATCCCGGACTAGGCTGTTAAGTCTCTACTCTTGCAGAGTGAATTAGGTGAACGAAGGGTGAAATGGATGGCCATCCTCCAAGAGTATGATTTGGAAATGCAACCCATGAAGATAGTCTTAGGCTAGGGACTATGTAGAGTGATGGCAGAAGGAACTCCCAACATTGAATGCCAAACTTACATAGTGGATTCTATCACTCAAGATCAATGGTATACCGATCTGGTATACTTGTTAAATAATAGATGCCTGGAGGGGCTACCCTGAAACAAACTTTGTACCTTGCGGCTGAGAAGTGTGCACTTCATGATCAAAGATGGAACACTTTTTCCTCAAAATTATGAAGGGGTATACCTCTGGTGCGTAGATAGGGTCCATAATGCTAAACTGATTGAAGGGTTTCACGTGTAGTTCAAGACCAAGCATGGCTCAGTTGATGCCACTGCCCACCAGATTCTCTGGGTTAGATACTATAAGCCCTACATATTTAAGGATTTCTATACTCGTGTTAGGAGATGCCACACTTGTCAAATGGTGGCACATCATGAACGAAACTTGGCCATGCCCTTGCAGTCTGTCTTCAAAGCTAGACCCTTCGCCCAGTGGGCATTTGAATTTATCAGGGAAATAAACCCCAATTCATTTTCCAACCACCGGTATATTTTGACTGCTACCGATTACTACACCTGGTGGTCTGAAGCAATTTCAACACGGCAGACATAGTCATTAAATTCTTGGATGAAAACATTTTCAATCGATTTTGAATGTCATTTGCTATAGTGTGTGACAATGGTTTGGCATTTTCTTCGGTGCAACTACTCGAATAGACATATGAAAGAAAGATCACTCTAAAGTTCTCCAGTGACTATTACCCCCAAGGTAATGGTGTGGTTGAATCTACCAACAAAAATCTACTTGAGGTGATCAAACATCTGTTGGAACAGAACCCCCGGGACTGGCACCAAAAACTTAGATTCATCCTCTGGGAAGATCGCATCAGAATTAAGGAAGCCTTGGGAACTTCCCCATTTCATCTAGTTTATGGCCAAAATCTAGTATTCCCCATCAACTTACAGATCTTGGTCTTACAGTTTATGCAGGAATTTAGCAACCGGGACAATGTTGTGGAGGTTTGACTCTTGAACCTAGTGTGAATGGAGGAACAAAGAGATGTAGCCCTTGAACACTTTGTGCATCATCAAGCAGTAGTAAAACAATGGTTTGACTGAAGAGCCCAGTATAAGGCCTTTTAGATTTTGGACTTGGTCCTCTTGTGGGACAAGGCCCAGGAAAAGAAGGGAAAGCACACCAAGTTTCAGTGGCTCTGGCTCAGACCATATCTAATATCTGAGATCTGCAAGGAAAATACTCAACACCTCAATACCATGACTAGAGAATCCATCCCATTTCCTATCAATGGGAATTTTCTCAAGCATTACTTTGAATGAGGTAGGTAGTAAATTTTGTCTGAAGTTGTACTATATGTAAAATTCTTGCTTGTAAATATATTTATCAGTGCTCCAATTGGAGTGCCTTTTCCTTGTAAATAGTTTGTTGGCCATCCTCCAGGACTGCCTTTTCTCTCTTTATTTTATTTTTCTTTCATTTTCTTTTGTTTTGTGTTTTCCAAGTTCCCAGTGTGTTCTCTTCGCTTTGTAGATAAGTATGCTTCGCATAGCATCTAGTCTTTGGAATGGTACCTTGTGCATTCTGGTGAATTTGGAATCTATTGTTAGCATAGTGGAATTTTTCCACACTCCAGAGTCATTTTATAATTATGGTAAAAGGTTATGAGTAATCTTCATCAGATTCACATCTTGACAGTCCAGACATCGGTTAATAGACAAATCTAAGAAGCAAGTAATTGGACACCTTGAGGGCAGATCAGTTGCACTGGTTGTTGACCAAGTTTAAAAGTTATTTAAATATCCTGGGTCTGGAACATTCTATCATATTCAGAGATTTAAAAATGGGTGGAAAGGTGAAAGAAGTACCACCATTAAAATTAGCTAAGCTTAAGGTTCATGGTGAAAGAAGTACCGCCTTCCCATCTAGAAAAGAAAGGAAAGAAAAGAATTGAAGAGTAGAGAATTCTAGTATCTAGGGGAAACATGCAAGATATGATGACTTTGGTTTGATTTACTTAGTGCTTCCTCTTTGCTTCTCCCAGAGGTCATCAGCTTGGTTTTTTTTCAAAGCACATACTTCACATCTAACAAAAGACTGAAAGATTGAATCATTGATAAGTCTGATTTTCTCAAGCACCTCACGCCTTGCAAACAGAATGCTCTAGGTAAAGATTAATTCCAGTTTTGCTAAATAGAGATTATAAAGTTCTCAAATGTGCTAAGGCATTCATCCTAGATATTCACCATTTGTTATGCCCTGCATACCCATCCCTACATTTTGTAGGCAAAATGTTGGGTCTCCCTTTTTGGTTTTGCTCTTTTTCTTATTTTTTTTTATTTCCTTTTCTTCCCTTCGGGTTTTACTTCCACGAGGGTTGTTTTCCTTTTGCTTCTTGTCTTGTGTTGTCTCCAGGACCCCGGTCCCATAGTTTTTTTGTTCTTTTGAGCCGACCAGATCCTGGACTCCAGGATTCTCTGCCATCATGTCTTCTTTTGTGAAAAGATGTGGCTGCATGGAATCCCCGGGCCCAGAGTCCGGAGGTCTGTGTGTTCCAAAATTTGTGGAAAGAAAGCAACACATTTTTACCCTAAGGGTATAAGTACAAGTCACCTATCATTTTCACATTTATCGCAATTAAAACACTCAAGCAATTACCAAAGAGATTAAGGTGATTTAGAATGATTAAGTGCAGGTTACTTTGGTGATTAACAATGATCAAACAATAGTAAGCAGTGGTGCTTTCACAGCCATTTCTAGGTCAATTTGTTGTAGAGCATCTCCCATGCTCATCTTTCCTACATTCCCTATGTTTCTAGGTAGGCCTTTGGCTCTCTCCTCTCTGGTTTTCTGGTTTTTTGTTTCTTGCTTCTTTCGCGCTCATTTTTGTTCTATTTTGTTATGTCTATTTTTGTTTCACCGCGTCCTTGCATTGGCTTTTCTATCGCCTCCCATTGGTGGGATGGTTCTTCCAGAGGGTTTTCCACCCTCTATGCGGTTGTACTTTAGATGTAAATATGTTGTATATTTTGTAGGATAGTGTGGGTGTCTCTGTATATTATGTATATTATGTAAATTTGCATAAATATTTGTATATTATTTCATTTTTGTGGTAGGCCTACAAGCTGTGCTTCGGCCCTTGTAGTGCTTTGGCCCTCTATATTTGGTGTATATCCTTCCATTTGCGTTGAGATTTTCATGTTCCAACACATCCAAACCATATTATCGATCTTGTAAGAGAGATATTCACCACGGTTTAAACTTGGCACCTCATTAGTTCGAGCCATGGTGGCTTTCTCTCTCCTCTGTCATGTTGTATTGATGGTGGGATTAATTTCCCATGAGTAGGCATTCAAACCCCATCCCATCTAGAATTTACTTCCCTCGTTTCATCCCACTTGTCACCAGTAAGGTCATTATGTCGCCTGTCATGTGGCCTTGTGATGACCCATGTCAACCAAGTATGACTCTTTGTTGGTCACGTCGACAACAGCTAGTTCTTCTAGACTCTGGGTGTTGAGAAGCCCTTGGGTCTTCATTCCATTATTTTGCCTAAACCAATGCCCTGGAGCCTCCAGGTGTTGATTAGAATCTAACCCATGTTAACTTTAAATATTTCAAGATTTTGATGTATGTTAACACTTTTTGGACAGGTGTGGAATGGCAGTGAATTCCCCAGAGTCCCTAGAGTATTATGTTTATCATATCATGTATTGACAGTTCTCTGCTCTTGCTGGTTGCAAATAGATTGATCAAAATGTTTGAAGTGATCACTCCTCCTGATAGCCCAGAGTTGCCAACTACCTCCACTCAAGCAGCTGCAAAAAACTAAGGCCAAAAAGATGTTGGCCAAGCTGCCACTAACCTCCAAATACCCAAAGGAGGGTGTTCTTGTAGGGTCCAAGGTGGACTCTAAGTTACAAGAAATAACAGACACAGAGCCCAGACTATGGTCTGAATTGCAAGGCTTGGTCCAAGCTATGTACCAACAGAGGACTATCAGAGATATTATGGAGAAATACATGGCCACCTCCAGGATTATTAAAGCTGCAAGTTTTCCTTGCTCGGTGAAAGCACCCAAGTTGATACTCCAACTAGCGACACTCTATAATGCCTCCACTCAAACTATTTTGCTCACCGATCCCTGACCACTACACTATCCAGCGACTATTGTCAATCTGGATGTGGCTACTTTTGCTTCAAAGCTAGGGATCCCTCAATTCAAGGGGTCTGTTGTTCTCCCCTAATCCATGTCACTAAAGGAGTTTGAAGAAGCTTCCCTTCTCTCCCAGAAAAATCTCAATACTCACTGGTTAAAGTCCCCGAGAAGGGACTATAAAAAGATAAAGCTGGAGATTCCCCTTAGGGATTTTAAAGAACCTATCCAAGTAGGCATTATATTTCTATGCAGGCTCTTTGGAGAGCCCCACACCCAGGATTTATTGACATGGATGTACTACTTTCTCTACTGCATCACCACCCACAGTCAGACCTTCAAATGGGCGTCCATCATCACCAACCATGTGGACACACAGATGAAGAGCATCCTCTAGACATTAAAGTTACACATTACATCTTATGTACTATGGGCACTAGCCCAATAAAGACCTACTTTTTAGGGATTACAAACAATGGGCATTCTCAAGAATGGGCCGGTCCAGGTGACGCCATGGAATCATTATCCCCAGGTCTAGTGGGAACTCAGCTTCCCAAATTTTTGCAGGGTAAATGATGCGTTCATTTACCAAAAAATTTTGACACTTACTCAGGACTCCATATATCAGTTATCACAAGGTGCAATGAATTTGGTGAGCACTTACGGGAATTACTTTATTCAATTCCAGCAACATACATATATTCAAGTAACCGACTTCTCTGAAAAGCTCTATCTTCTTCCTTGATATTGTGGGGATAGAATTATTCTTTTGGAGTTCTGTAGAAAAATTTTGTAGTTGCATGCCCTCTTCATGTTGAAGAAGGTTACCAACGTCCTATTCCCAATCTCTTGTGGGAACTATTCTTGCAATCTTGCCGTAGCAAAGGAGGTAGACAATGAACTGAAGAGTCCTGGACTAGTGGAATTTCACCACACCAGGAGCAATTTTGATCCGCTAGGTAAGATATCCTTGGCACTTCCCCGGGCGTCCCCGCCACACATAGAAAATATTGAAGATTTTTGGGCAGATTGCCAAGATAGTTTTGATCTCCGGGCCTGCCAACATTTGTGGATGTCCAAAGGCTTCATGAAATTCCTTGACCTTTGGGGTTTCTCGAAGGGTTTTTCAAATGATGACCCTCTAGAAGACCCATTATATAAAGAATAGGGATTAGATAAATTAGATCTCCCTCTGGTGTATTTGGCCACCCCAAAGGATTTAACAATTGATGGGGTATGCCAACCCATAATAGATAATAGTCACAAGTATTTTGAGTGGATGTGTCCAAGGAGCACCCGGAAAGGACCAACTATTCAAGAGCCCGCTTTGACCTCCGGAGGTGCAGGACTCAGCATAAGAAAGGGGAAAGAAAAAGAAGATAACCCTAGCCCAAGTGCCTCCCAAGGGTTCGCTCCCCATAATGGCATAAATAGAAGAGAAATTGGAGGTATCAAGGCTGACCAGCCAGAAGATAAGTTCAAAACTATCCCAAGGCCACCTTGCAACTCCAATGGCATCTGCTTTCCCAACAGGATCCCTGTCATTTTCCACAATAATGAGCAGGCAGAGTCTGTAAATATTCTGGATATCTGGGTTCCATTGCAAAGAAAGAAGAAGCAGAAGGTTAACCCCACTCCAAGCATAGTCGCAGGCCCCAATATGACTGACGTTCCCCTAGTAGATGTTAGTTCGGATTCCCTGAGCTGAATGACATCTCAAATACCTCTCCCCTGCATGACAACTTCGATGATATCTTCGGGACAAATGAGCTCATGAACCTACATGGGGATATAGATCACATGGTGGAAGAGATTTCCGCCCAAGAAAATAAGGAGATACCCGCTGAGAAGGAAGTCCCAAAGCAAGAAGTTTCCATAGAGAAAGAAGTCTTGGTAGAAACAAAAAAGGAACCCGAGTGGGAGAAAACACCGGTCCAAGAGACCGAGAAAGAACTAAGGAAAACAATAGACAAGCAACCGATGATTGGGTAAAATAGACCCACGGGATCAACCATACCCCCATTCATCATGCTCCAGACACCTTTGGTTACTCTGGGTGACCAAATGCCCCAGAGTACATTTGAGGAGGTGATCACAGTAGCCCAAACATTGAACCTAGGTTAGATGCCTATGCCACCTCTGGAAGATGTTCCAATAGAGGAAGATACCCTGGAAAATGTTGTCTATGAGGAACAATAGCAGCAAGATGGGGGGAAAAACCTTGAGGATACAAATGTTAATTCACCTGATGCTGAGGGCAGGGAAATCCCTGAAGACATAGGTGATGCTGATACCAGCAGAGAAGAAATCTTGGACATCACGAAAGAGGACGCCAACAGGGTGGATAATGTTGAGGCCTCTAGAGAGAAAGAAATGGAATAGGAATAGGAAAAGGAGAAAGAACCTGATGACACTGTAGATACTGGGAGTGCACCGCCAGACTCCAAAGGGAGTCCCAATACCCAGACCTTAACATCAAAGTCACCCCAGCTGCCCCAATGGCTGGTAGAATCCAGAAAGATGAAGGTCCCAATGGTCACAATAGGTGTTCCACTCTCCCTAGCCAAGATGATGGCCCAAAATGTAGAGACCAAAAAGCCTTAGAAGGTCTAGACAGTCCATACCCTCCAGACTGGTCTAGAAGGAAGTACAGTTGTGACAGTTGCAACACCTCCCCTAGATACAAATGCAGCGGTGGTAAGAGTCAAAGATTACACAATTACAAAGGTGCCTCTAGGGAGGAGGGATAAGCAAGGAGAATTGGACCTGCTACGAGAGGCAACCCAGGCAATAGAGGCCTAATAAAATAAATAGGCCCAGAAGTTGAAGGAGGAAAGCGAAAACAATGCAAATCTCCTCTAACTTCTAACAGAACTCACACAGCCCCTAACCAAGATCCATCTGAAAGCTTATACCTCTGGGATACCACTTGCACAGGGTGACATGGATACTCTAATGGCCATAAAGAAGAAGGTCCCGGCTATGGATGGGTGGATCACTAAACAGATAGTCGTCGTAAGGAAATTTTTAGTTGCATCGCTCCCAGATCTTTACCAGATCAATAATCTCCTAAATCAGGTGAGCGTCTCCACTACTCTGTGGGAGGGATACTTAGAAAAATATGAAGGATGGAAGGTCGGGTTGGACAAAGTCTTCAACTCTGGGGAAGAATTTGTCACAGAGGTAGGAATTTTGGGGGAAGAATCATTTGAGTCCCTCCAGGCCCAGTACTCCAAACTTGGCCTCAAAATTGAGGTATGCAAGCAACTAGTTAAGGCCCTAAGAGAGAAATAAACTATGGTCTTGTACCCTTTGGGCCTATTCAAAGCATTTGTGGTAAGGATGTCTCAAGTCAACCCCTTCACCACTGGAACATGCACCCCAGAGGACTATGTCCTCAGTAAGTATGATAAACAGATGGAATCCTTGTATCATTCAGCCGAGGACTTTGACAGTGGAAGGCTATCAAGGTTATCCAAGATGATGATGCAGGCACACGATGCCATAAAAATAGTAGATGAATTCCAGAATGGAGCCAAATAATATGAGGAAAAGTTGGAGGTCGTCCGCAGCCGATGGAGCATCATTAGTAACATAGATGAGGATGGCATTATCCAAGTTTTGGGGGCATTCAAGAACAGTAAAGGAAAATAAGGTTCTCCAAATTTTAGAGTTTGTCACCAGTAGAGTACATTTTGAACATTCTTTATTCTTTGAGCGCAAGCTCCTGGATCCCAGAGTCCCAGATCCAACAAGTTTGTATTCTTTTGATGACCCGCGTCCAAGTTCCCCAGAGCTGACTGGTCATTATCAGGCAGTTAAAAAGGGTGTCAGAAAGTGGGTGACCCTAGCAAGGCACGTTAACTCAGGGATGCCTCTGATAGGTGTTCTTCCCAAGGTGTCACTCTAGCATTGAACACCTGGCACATCAGAGATAGTGAGCCATTATTACATTGATGAAGCATGTAGCCTTGAACCCCGAGAGATCAGATTTCTTCTACTCTTCCTCTGGCTCTCTTCTCAAGGATGATTCTTCCATACTTCTTTTCTTGTCTTATTCTTTTGACACGTCAGACCTCTTTTCTTCTCGAGGTTGTTGTAGCATGGTGCAGGGAGTACAGGCCACCGGAAATTGCATTTTATTGATTGAGTGTAAAATTATATTAGGTTAACTTTAGGGAAACCTTTGTGTATAAATAATAAGTCCGACTTCATTCTAAGGGTCGACGAGATTGATGATTTTGTAGTCCATAGCTATAACACTCTAGCACTTTCATTTCTTATAGTTGTAGAGCTCAATGCTCCTTATTTCTTAGAAGTTCTTGGTAGATAGATGCTCCCTTGGAGCCATTATTGTACACACCAGTGCTGCTAGAAAACCATTAATGAAGAAGGAAGGATTCTCGCAATGTTGTTATCAGTGTCTTGATCTTGTTAGTGTCCTAATCTCTGAGTTAATACTCTTTTGTGCTATATGTTTTTTATGTCCCTTGCTCTAATGTTTTAAGTAGATTAATGACCTTCTTTTCACCTCGCTATTGAATATGTATGAACTGATGGTTCTGTATGCATTCAGTATTTAGTGTAGTATGGTAGAGAATAGTTGATGTTTTAAATGTATTTGCATAGCTATAGGTAGAATGAATGTTCTCTAACCCTAGCATATCTTTTGAAATTTATTTGATAATCCAAGTGCTTTCAAGAAACCCCAACTTACTGAAATCCTTGGAGATGACAAGCTAAGAAAAACCAGCTATCCCCCTCAAACAAAATAGTCACAATGCCCAACTTAGCTCCCACACCTTCGAGACTCGACTCTCATGTGCTTGAAGGCCTAGAGAATTTATTCCCTAGAAAAACTTTACAGACAAATTTGGTTGGTGCCCTGGTACCCGGTGACAACTTACCTCTGTTGGCAGACCGGTCACAAAGTCTCGTCAACAAAATCTTGAATGATTGAACCAAATCCCTTCAAAGGCTTGAATGCTTGAATCCTTGATCTTCAATGGAGAACTTGAATGCTTGAGAGGAAGACTTGAACACTTTGAAGGCTTAAAAACATGTAGAACAATGGATGCTTGAGATTTTTGCTTGATGATAGTTATGCACTTAGTATGTCTTAGCTTGGCTTCTTCTTGCTTAGAGAAACTTAGAGAAAATGAGAGGGTAAAACTTCCTTATTTATGAAACTAGGGAAAAATCTTCTAGAGAGCCCTACATAGGAGAATTAATCCCAATTAGATATATAGCCATAGAAGAGGACCTATATTAAATATAATTTAATAATCGTCAGTTCGGAACCCAAAATAGCCAACCCAAAAGTGGGAAATGAACTTTTAATGACCTCCGACAGCCAACAAAATTTATAAATTGAAAGGGGGACCCAGTTAAAAGTTGAGGTCATCCTTGAAATAGGTCAAGGTTGAGTTCTACCTTGACCCAGGGAGTCAGAACCCCTAGAAAATGTGTCATATGGGATGGATGGTGCCCGGAGAGGCCCAATTAGGGTCCTAAACAGACACAGAAGTAGGAGAAGGTGCAGAAATGAAGGGAAAACATGATGATGGTCAAAAACACCCCCTAAGGAGGGCTAACCATTCTTAACATGGAAGTGATTCCATTTTAAGATGATACATTAAGCCCCATATTTAGTGGGAGTATGAAAATCAAACATACTCGCGGTAAAGTTAGAAGAAAGACTCTGGTAGATTGAAATGAGGTAGAGAGTCACTTAGTTAAGGACATGAGCCCCCAGAACAAGGATTATAACTCAACATACATGCACAAAGATATGAAAGTAAAGATAAATTAATCATAGAGAACATACATGACTACAAAGGCAAGACAAGAGCAACACTATATATAACATAGCTTCATGATCTAATCCTACTAGCGTGAAAGCGAAAGAGAGAAAAGAGAAAGTGCTTACCTTGCCTAGTAAGATGCCCACCTTACCATGAATCACCAAGGGGGGAGATCCCAATAGGTTCACCCATAAACTATGTTTTGTAATTGTAATGCGTCTTCTGACAACTTTTGAAATATCCATAGATCCACATTCTTGTATCACTATGGAATAAAAAATGCGTCTTTTTTAGGATTTAGCAACTTATGTGTGTTACCTTCCAAGGATTTAGCATATTGTAAAATTAATATCTCTTCAATATTTAGCAACTTATGTGTGCTACCTTCCAATGATTTAGCAAAATATAAAAATAAAAATGTGTGTCTCTTCAGAATTTAGCAACTTATGTGTGTTACCTTCCGAGGATTTAGCATGTTGTAAAATGTAAACTATAATATAAGGGATACCCTATATATTCCCCCCTCCTTATCATAACTACTCATTAGGTAGGATAAGGAAGAGAAAGAGAGGATGCCTACTTCACAAGGTAAGGAGATATCCAGCTTAACAATAATATACACTATATCCTTAGTAAAGAGTATTGACCCTTACCTCTAAGAGCATAGATAATCGTGAAATAGATATGTCACATATGGAAAAAGGATCCTCCAAGAGGAAGACATCTTATCATCAAGACCCCCACTATAGAGGAGTTCTTAGGATAAAATTTCATCTTATAATGAAAATCAAAGAGGGACAAAAGATTCAATCATCAAGCCCCTGTGATCAAGAGGAAGAGGAATCTCTGAATGAAGGAATCAAAATCTAACCCAAAGCAAAGGAAAGAGTTTATAAAAAACATAATTTGAAAAATAAAGAAGAGGTGATGACCTAGGAAAATCACCTCTCATATAAGTGGGTATCCATAGCCAAAAACATAAATCTTTATAAGGAAATAATGTTGTATGATAAACAAATGCCACTAAGCTAAGGAAAGTATATCCTTAGATAGAGGAAGAAGGAAAATACCTTGCCCCCCAGGGATGAAAGCAAGGGATATACCAAATTATATCAAGAGATGTTATAATAAAGATATATCTTTACAAAATAAATGTCCTAGAAAAGATATCATGAATGATTATGAGCGAATGAAGTATGTACCATAATAGAAAATTATAAGGATAGAATATAGAAAGAATAACCGATTAAACCCAAAACAAAATACATGCTAAAAGTAGAATGGATCCTAGAATATTGGAAGGAAATACCTCTTGCCCCACAGTTAAGAGACAAGAGGAGGAAAAATATATTATCTAATTTATAGAAGAACGAGGGGAATGCCCTATATCAAAATTATGAAGAAATTGTAATACTGCACAGGAATGAGATATAATTCCTAAAGCAGCTCTTTCTCTAACATTTAGTTTGAAATGTACACAATCAACAAGTAAATGTGTATTATTGTAATGAAAAGGAAATTTGTATTTAGAGGGAGCATTTTTCGGCATAGGTTTGAAGATTTATTTCTTAGAATTCATTAACTGGACATATACTTTCTTAGCCACATCTTGAGGAGTATCAGGGTGATCTAAGGAAGGTGTTGGAAGAAGAACATGAAGAGGAGGATGATAGTTAAGATCCGACACCTTGAATTGAGAAGGTGGGAAACCTATACCATGCATATCTTATTTAGGGGATGAATGAATCAGGTTTTTAATGCCACATTCATTAACACCAAGCCCTAAACCCTTATAGCCTTGTTTATCCACCATAGTATATCCGATAGTGTACATATCTTGCAAAGCTTCTACATGAGGTGATTAATTATGGTGCTGATGAGAAAATGTTGTGTATGGTGGAATGATAGGTTTAGAAGAGGTTTCCTTGTTTTTCCCTTTAATATCATCATGGATCAGATATGAAGGGGGAGGTAAATGAAATAATTCTTGCACATCTACATCATGAACCTTAGCTTGAGCCTCATCATAAGTGTGAGAGGAACTAGGGATAGAAGATGGAGAAATAGAAATAGGAATATTAGGAATTGGATTAGGCATGATAGGATTAGGATTAGGAACTAGATTAGGAATGATAGGATAGGATAGGATTAGGAGGATTAGGAAATGGGGTATCATCTACCCAATTCTTCACATAATCCAAAAGAGCAATAAGTCCACTACACAAATCCTTGATGAAAGTTTTGAAAGTAGGAAGACTAGTATTAGTTAATCTCAAAATAGCATAAGAAAGTGAAACATGAAGATTAACAAACATTATGAAATGGATGATACTTTCATAAACATCATAAGTACTATAAAGAGATGCTAAAAGAAGCATAATGAGGAAAATAGCCATACCCAAAGCATCTTAAAGATCTTCATAGTGAATGAAATGAAAGAAATGTTTTTATATTTTTATGAGTATGTAGATTTTTATTTTTATTTTATTATTTTAAAATGCAAGAGTATAAAAGAAAACTAATTTAGTGTGCATGCAAGATCTAATCTCTAAGGAAAAGAGGCAAAGCATCTAACACCAAAAATAAAGAGTTGTCTATCGCGGGTTCACCAAAATGTAACATAAGAAATACAACATTTGAAATGTAGGGGGTAAATAAGATGTTCCCGTTAGATACACAAAGGAAGGATCCAAATTGATTAACCCTAAAGGAAGCATCAATGCATAAATGAATCAATTGAGTAGAAATAAGAGTAAAGAGGAATATCCTAAATTCCGTTTATAGAAAAGAATGTGTGATTGGTTCAGATATATTAAGAAGTTTAATTGAAATGGATAGGAGAAAATTACTAACCTTGAAATGTTACAGATTTGAAGAATGCTATTTTTAGGGGTTTGCATTAAGTTTCTAGAAAATCTGAGATCGGATTTGGAACAGAAAAATAGAGACAAACAAAACCCAGAAATCTTTTTCAGATCTGACATAGTTCTGATTTTGACCCTCAAGTCAATGTCACCATTGACCCAAAAAAATTTATTCTAACCTAGGGCATAATTAAACTCAAAAGTCTCCGACAGAAAATCTATTTTCTTATCTCGATAGTTTTCTGAAAAGGGTATCTGAATCTACACTCCAATCCACTATTCTGAACTTGTATCTGCAAGAAAAATAGTTTGTTTGTTGGGGGGAGGGATTTGCCTTAGTCAAATCCCGATTTAGGAACTAACCTTGAAATAAATAATTGAAATAAAGAATGTTAGCAAGTAGTAGAAGAAAATCTAATAATGAAGCTATGATATTCAATAGATATGCAATTGTATTTCGAATGTAAACAAGTATGTAAATATGAAAGCTTGGGCTCAATATTAGAAACCATAAACCTCCATGATTGTCTGCTTGAAATCCACCTTGAAGAGAGAATGAATGAGTCTTGAGGATGTACAAAGGATATTGAAGGAAGATCACACCACCATTATGGATAGATCCAGGGCTTGAATGATAAATCTTGAATGATTGAACCAAATCCCTTCAAAGGCTTGAATGCTTGAATCCTTGATCTTCAATGGAGTACTTGAATGCTTGAGAGGAAGACTTGAACACTTTGAAGGCTTGAAAAAATTTAGAAAAATGGATGCTTGAGATTTTTTCTTGATGATGGTTATGCACTTAGTATGTCTTAGCTTGGCTTCTTCTTGCTTAGAGAGACTTAGAGAAAATGAGAGGGGAAAACTTCCTTATATATGAAACCAGGGCACTATCTTCTAGAGAGACCTACATAGGAGAATTAAATTCCAATTAGACCTATACCCCTAGAAGATGAGCTATATTAAATATAATTTAAGAATCGTCACTGCAGAACCCAAAACAGCCAACCCAGAAGCGGGAAATGAACTTTTAATGACCTCCAGCAGCCGACAAACTTTCAAACTTGGAAGGGGGACCCACGTCAAAGTCGAGATCATCCTTGACCTAGGTCAAGGTCAAGGTCAACCTTGACCCAGGGAGTCAGAACCCTTGGAAAATGTGCCAGATGGGATGGATGGTGCCCAGAGAGGCCCAACTAGGGTCCTAAATAGACATAGAAGTACGAGAAGGTGCAAAAATGAAGGGGCAATATGATGATGGTCAAAAACACCCCCTAAGGAGGGATAAACATTCTTAACATTGAAGTGCTTCCATTTTAAGATGATACAATAATAAATTTTAATTTTAATTTATATTTATAGAAAAATTTAAATTATATATTGTTTGTAATTATAGATAATCATAAAAGTATTATAATTTTTTTTTTATATGTAATAAGGATTTTTTATTGATATTTTAGAAATTTTACATCAACACCACTCATGGCTATGGTATTACATTCATAAAAAATACCTCCCAAATTCACTACATGCGCCTCTTATGGCTACACTATTATATTATGCAAAATACCACCCTATTTCACTACATTCCTCTGATATGTCCCTAACTTTAGCTATATGTAAACATACTAGGTATGTTTAGAGATTGACAATACAAAACATCAAAAAGAAGCCGCTACCCCACATATCATTTAAACCAATTTGCCACCTCCTCTTTGGTGAAATTTTTGAAGGCACCGCCGTCCTCCACTAGATCACTAGCTCAGTTTTGACCCACAACACTTCTGCTCGTGCCACCTTTCTCCACTACCCAAGCCCTGCTCTTTGCCTTGGCCTTTGTTCCCCACCTTGTTGCAACCAGTTGCCTATGGACCGGCAGTCGTCCGGTCACTCCTACCCCTACACTCAAATTAATGGGTGTTTGTTTCCTCTTCCTCCCATCATTCACATTAACACTATGCACCCCCACCATCCTCTTTTCCAGCACTGCCTTCAAATCATTCCAGTCAGAATGGGCTCAGGCTAAATGTACATCCTTTAGGCTGGCTGAAGACCAAATCAACAGTGGTTGCAACTCCCTTCTACCATGGCCAACCATCTGAATGGGTGCATTACCCATATGCAATCCCACACCCCCCTCCACATGTTGGATTACATCTTCAATTCCCTCAAGCCACTTAATAGCCATGCACTATTTCACCACCTTACGCACCTCATCTTTCGATGCCACCACCGAGAATCCCAATGCAACAAAAAAAGATGAAATGTCTATGTTCGTGTGTGGCTTCCACCATTCTTGCAAATAATGTTCCCCAAGGATGCTGCAAATAGCTTCCCAAAAATCCTCTTCATCTTCCTTGAATACATGGCTCAATTTGTTCACCATGATGGAGCCAACAAATGCAGGGATTTGTCTTGTCGTTCTGACTGATAATTTATCCTCCATTGTTCTCTTCTACCTTCTTCTTAGGGTTTCAAAAGCACTGACATTTCCTTCATATCTCATGGTTTAATAGGCATGCGAAGCCTCTAGAGAATCCACCTTCGATGTCATCATTTTTCCATCACTTCCTTTACTCTTCATTACTCCTCTCGGTACCTCCTCTTCATTCACATGAAATGAAAACCTCGGCTTTCAAGATCGTGTGTCATTTTACCACCGTGTTCACATGTAGGTGACTCCACATCATACCACTTCCCTTCTGCAAGGCCACTTGCATCACGTGCATTTCCTTCCAAACTTCCACACTTCATTACTGATTAACAAGCCTCTGCCTTGCTATAATCAGACTTGCCAATCTATGTTTTGTTTCTTATTGTCTATGTCCTCCTCTAAAGTCCAGTTATCATATCATCAAATAATTCAAATTGATTTTCTAGTGAGCCATCAGCCCCAACATGTGAGAGTTTGTTTTCCATGTCATTTTCTGCTCTCAGCACATGTGTTACTTTGAAGTCCTCAAAGTCACCTACCAGATCCCAAATCCATCTGATGTGCTTGTTCAAGTACCATGTGTCCATTTGGCCTTTGGTTATCCCATTCACGACTAGAAGTGAGTCCCCTTCCAAATGGATTCTTCTAATCTATAGTATTTTCACCATCAGAATTGCCTCAACTGCTGCTAAGCACTCAGCCTCATTATTTGATCCATCTTTCAGTCTTTTGGCACCTAATGCAATGATTTCTCCCCTCTCATTTTGTGTAATGTAGCCTATCCTAGAAACTCTCGTGTTGCCTCGTGAGGCACCATCGAAGTTAATTTTGAACCAAACAGGGGATGGGGTTTTCCATTTACTTGCACTTAGTTGTTGTACCCTTTCCAAAGGATGTACCCTCCTAGACCCATTAGCGGGTCATAAAAGTATTATAATTGTTTTTTATAAATATACTTCTATTTTTTTAGTTTTGTAAATAATTATAAAATAAAAGTTATAATTAATTGTAATTGTAAATTAATTTTACTTGTAACTAATTTTTATGTTAATTATAATTATTTTGTAAAATATTAGAACAATAAAAAAATAAAAAATGTAGATTATAATTTTCTTAGGGAGAGGTTGGATTGAAGTAAAGAGTTTAAGAGGAATGGAAAGTTCAACAGCCTATGTACTTTTTTGAGAGGAATGGAGAGTTCATCAGTCTTTTGATATATATGTCAAATAAGTATTGTGTGTGTATTTTTTGGTTCTTGCAACTTGCAACACAACACTTCAATAAGTCATTACATTAGTGCAAAACAAAGAATAAGCCATCAAATCAAACACTAACATCAACTTATTGATTCCTATCTAAAAGGAGTGTGAAGAATGCTATAATTGTCCTCTGATTATGCATTAATCAGTGACATATACAACTTAGAATGAAAGATTCAAAGAAACTAGCCTATATGCTCAAGAAATGGTTCATTCTAACTTTCAATTTGAAGATTATAACAATGCAATCAAGATTTACTCTAAAATGCATAAAGACTTCTAAGAATACTAGCAGCATAAGTTTACTTCTAAAGTTAGGGGCCCATTGAGCTTAAAATTCATTCTATTTATAGAAGAATTAGGTGAATGAGAGGTTAGGATTGAAAGTGGAAGAGAGGTGGAGATTGAATCTTTGGTGATCCATGTGAGGTGATCCAAGTTATTTCACTCCCATTGGTTAGGGAATTGACTTTCCCTTTTGTAAATGGAAATGTAATTTGGGGATTTATTTAATTCCCTTTTATTAATTACTTTAGCCATATTTAGAATTGTTTTAATTGAATTGAATTATTTTTTATTTAATTTAATTGTTTTGATTTAATAGATTTAATTGGCTAAGGCAATTAATTTGATTTAGTGATTAAAACCACTTAGGAGATTAAATTTGATTTAATGAATTATGCCAATAAATTGAAGAATTATCTTGACTTAATTAGGTGTATGATCACACTTAGGACAAATAGGGTTTATGGTCACAGCAGACCAAATTAGGGTGGTTACATTTGCCCCTCTTTGAATAGATGTGCGAGCAGCGCATTGATTCAAAGAAAGTTTTGATGTTGACTTCAGAAAGTTTGAGAATTTTGCACTTGACCGAACGAAATGTCTGATGAGATCAGTCTCGCACTTGATTGAAATAAACTATTAGAATTGACTTTTAACTTGATCGAACGAAGGTCAATAAGCAAATATCTTAAAGATACTAATTCTGAACTTGGTTGTCATCCAAAAATTGATAATAATGACTTTAAACTTGATCGAATGCAGGTCAGTATAAATTTGTCAGGAGCTTAATAAGAATCTAAGAAAAAGTAGAAATAAGATATCCAGCTTGTGAGAACCGAAGCCTTCAATCCAACAGTCCTGACTTAGTCAAGGAACTTTCATGTCTTTAGTTTGTTTGATAACAAAGTCATTTTAATATTGTTTCGAGCAAGAATTTGATTCATTTTAGTGTAATCATGCCCCCTCAAGAATGAAATCAAAGGAAAAGAATAAATCCCTTTGTAGAATGATGAATCACTTGAATTGATCGATTGAATCAAGAAACAAAGGTGTGTTAAGAGAAAATACAATTTTACCAAGTTAATCACGTTAAAATGTGAGTTTTGAGTCTAATAAAATGATGTGTGACCAAGATTTTTAGATGAATAATGTGCAATTGGATGATATAGAACCCAGAAAACTAATTGCGTAAAGCTTGTGAATCATTTTCAAAACATATGGAGCAATTCTACATTTTTGGTAACTATCGTAAAAAATTTACAGTAGTGTGTAGAACATCATCTATGCATTTGATTATGTTCTTCATTGATCAGAAAGAGAACAAAATGAGTTTCAGTTGTCTAGGAGGAGTTTTGGAGCTCCTAAATAGCTCAAAAAGTCAAATATATAGGTCCAAATTCACTTTTTACCCATTCATTTTCACTATTCACCTTGGTAATTCAGAGAGCTCTACAGAGAAGATGGTGGTCCCCATAGAGAAGCATTATTTCGAGCTCATTCATCGACATCAATGTCCAGCTAACTACCCACCTCCGGTAAGTGCTCAAAAACCTATCTTTTCAAGTTCTTACTTTCCAATTTTGTGCATTTTGGAAGAAGTTATTAGCGTTTTAGTTTTGCATCATTTCCCACATTTAGGATCGCATCCTATAAATCTAGTTTCATTTCTTGTTTTAGCTAGAAATCCTGCATTGCATCCTGTAAATTCAGGATCACACCCTGTTGAAACATGGTTGCATGCGGCATCCCATGTTGAGATGAGACACCACTGTGGGGTCCTTAGTTGATATATGAGACTGTACAGAGAGATATTAGAGATATGGTAGCAGTACCTTGGGATCTTCAGCCAAAGGTAGCAGATGTAGGCTACTCTGATGGGTACCACCTGTAGATGTTACAGTATCTATTTCATCGGCTTACAACACCTAATGAGGTAGTTCCATGGATTCAGGATCCACTAGATTATGATCTTGCTAATGACCGTCCTATCTGAGGTCGAGGGGGAGCGTAGAGAGAGAGAGGGAGAGGAGCTATGGGGAGAGATGAAGGTAGGGATGGTGGGAGGTGCCCTCCTCTTGATAGGGGACAAGGTCCAGATGATTAGGATGATGCAGATAATAGAGATGGAGGTGTTGTAGGTGGTGGAGAGGGCGTCACTGGTAGTGGGAGGTAGACTTGATTCAGATTCATTGCTCCTCAGAGGGATCCAAGTCCACTTTTGACCAAAGATAAAAAGATACTGAGATAGAGACAGTGTCAGTAGGATGCTCAGTAGGACAAGCCACAAGATAGGTCGTCTGGACAAGATACAGGTAGAGGCTCTTCAGGCAGAGATGGAGATGCATTATCACAGTGTGAGCATGAGAGGGAGCAGCTCAGAGCAAGGATCGTGACTTTAGAGGCCTTACTTTCTGATAGGGATGCACAACTTGAGCATTTGAGAGCGGAGAGAGATATACAGGCTTGCACTGCTACACACCAGAGATAGAGAGCAGCTTACTATTTAGGTTTATATCATGTTGTGGTTCTAGAGGGTCAGAGAGAACCACTGTATTCATGGATGGCTCAGCAGTCTAAGGGGGCCATGCCTCCACCAGCTCCATTTATACCACCACCTCCTCCTCCTCCAGATTAGGGAGAGGGTGGTAGTCAGACTTGATACTACATTTTGTCATATTTTTTAGATCATATTGTATATCTTGATCCTTCTGAGATCATTCTTTTGTATGATGATAGTTATCCATGTATATTTGATTCACTGGATACTCTGATACTATTTTGTAGATAGTTCCATATTTTTGATCTGATCCATATCTGATATATCTGAGATAGTTGATCTTGATTTTGATATGTTCATGGGTTCCCTTGTTTGGATAGATGTTTGGAATTTGATGCACATGTGATTATTATCTTGGTCTCTTGATGAGTTAGATTAGATATGTGATGACAACATTTATGCTCATTAATTTATTATTGATATAAATGTGTTTCAAATTATGCTAAGTGAATATACGAATGAATTTTTTTAAGATTTTCTTTATACAAATAAATGTATGGATGCACTTAGGATGTTGAAATAAATGCAATTCTTGGATGCTTTGTTTTTGTCTTTTCTCTTTCTCATTTATGAATGCAGAATGTATGTCATGGATATGCAATGACATTAATTTTAGTAATATTGATGTATGTAATTAACTTGGATTTTGGATGAATCAAGAAATTATGTTAAGCTCAAGTCCTTTTTATGCTTTGTAAAATGAATCACACAATATTTTAAATGCATCTACATGCAGACTCTTAGGACTGTCACTGATTTGTATACATTGTAGAATTTTATCATCAGTGGGTGCTTGTTGTAATGGACATCACTGGATAGTACAATTGTCACTAATACCCATTGGTATCATGAAAGTATGAATACTATGTGTATTGGATGCAATGTCGGAAATAAATGTAGGCATCAAAGCATAGAAGCCAAGACAAAAAGTTTGTTATCTCCTTTTACTAATAAGAATCAGTTTCTATTTAAGTTTAAGTTTAATGTAAGATATGTGACCTATAATGACCTTGAAAATTCATATCCTTGGGTACATCATGTAGCATACACCTTAGTTGAGAATCTGATTTAGAAAACAAACAAGGAAATTGTTTCAACCTCACCGTAGTTCACACATAACGAGGATCGAGATATATGTGGCTATCCATTCATGTTGGAAGCTCTTACCATAAAAATCTAAGTTAGTTATAGGATCATTTGGAACAATCACCATATGCAGAAAACCAAGAAAATGTTATGCCCCCTGTCCTTGCGACTCTTTGTCTTTGAATAGACATCATGGAGTTACTCGGAAGACATGACAATCACCAATTGAGAATCAATCAAAGAAAATTTACAACCACTTAGATGCCCCTTGTATGAAACATCAGGGGAACATAAAAGAATCATAATAAAGCCAAGATCAAACTATGTGTTTAAGTAGTATTGAGAAATATTGTTGATTCATTTGTCAAGTGCAATAGAGATTCATCAATCAGAATTTTGGAAGTAAGCAATATGTTTGCATGTTTGAGTATATGCAAGATTAACTTTGTCAGCAATTGCAATCCAATGTAGTGTTTAGAAACACTTGGTTGATTAAAGTGTTGAGAAATACTAGCTCATTTTTGTTTAAAGTGTTGAAAAACACTAGTTCATTTAAGTTCCAGATTTAAAGTGTTGAGAAACACTAGTTTGATGTCTGTTACAGGTAGGTGGTGTTGAAAAAAAACACCTTTGTTTGTGATAGTGACGTTTAAGTGCAAGTATTGAGAAATATTATTTTGAGAGACAAACCATCCTAGACAAAATGATTAGAATAACCTAGCAGACACAAACTGACCATGCTAGCAAAGATGCCCCCAGTGCAGAATGAATATTCCTAAGATGCAAAAGCAGACAAATCCCTAGCAAGGATAGGACATTTGTAGGGACTCAGATTCACCAAATAGCACAAGTGAAAATATGAAGGTTTAGAGTCATTGATGCATTGATAGATAGAGCACAGAGTTTGAGTGATGCTTGTTTGCCAGGTTTTCACCACTCGGCAAAGCTTTTTATTTTTGCTACCAAGACGCATGTTTGCCAGGTTTTCATCAAGGCACTTTTCTCTTTTTTTTTAAAAAAAAATTCTATTTTTTCTTTTTTAATTAAATTTTTTTGGACTATCAAGGCGCCTGTTTTCCATGTTTTCACCAAGGATACCTTTTTCAAGACTTTTTCCACTATTTTTGGATTTCTTCAGGATCAATTTTTTTATTTTTTTGGTATTTTCTCAGATTTTCATTGCATAGGCTCTGCTAGCCAGATATCAAGTGTAGAACCACTTCAAATGTAGGGTATTAATGGGATTAGGAAGAACATCTCCCTTAGGTGTAGCTAGCTAATAAGCTCCAGACCCAAAAGTTGCAGTAATGACATAAGGTCCCAGCCAGTTTGGTTCAAACTTTCCTTTTTGTTCTCTATTTGGATGGTTCTTAGGATTCTCTTTTAGAACAAGATCCCCCACTTGAAAGTGTCATGGTTTGACCTTTTTATTGTACCCTTTTGATATGCATTTTTGGTACACTTTCAGATGATTGAATGCTTGTTGCCTGCGCCCATCAAGTAAGTATAAAGAATTGGCCCTATCAATGTGGTATTGTTCATCAATAAAAAGACCTTGTAAAGATACCCACAAAGATGGGATTTCAACCTCAATAGGTAATACTGCCTCGGCACCATAGATTAGGGCAAATTTTATGGCTCCAGTTGGTGTTCTAATGCATGTTCTATAGGCCCAAAGTGTCAGATTTAATTGTAAATGTCAGTCTCTTCCAGACTTACTCACAGTTCTATGTAGGATTTTGAGAATTTTTTTGTTAGATGCCTCAGCTTGTCCATTACCTTGAGGATAATATATTGAGGAACAATGCTGATTAATGTGAAACTGTGTGCAAAGGTCTTCGATGTCTTAGTTTTAAATTGTCCCCCATTGTCTGTTACAATTGAAGAGGGTATCCCATATCTACAAATAATGTAGTTCAAGATAAACATAGCCACCTTTTTTCCAGTGGCTTTGATCATGAGTGGCACGGATTTAGCCCACTTAGTGAAATACTCAGTGGTCATAATGATGTATTTGTGTCCACTTGAAGAATTAGGATATATTTGTCCAACCAAATCAAAGGCCCATTTTTGAAATGGCCAATGTGTTATGAATGGTATGAGTTCTCTAGCAGGAGCATGGATGATATTTCCATGTGTTTGGCATTTATGACATGTCTTTGAAAATAGAACATAATCTTTTTCCATCATGGGCCTGTAATAGCCTACTCTTAGTAGTTTTTTAGCTAGTGAAAAGCAATTTGAGTGTGATCCACATACACCTTCGTGGACTTCTTTCAATGCGTGATCCAACTCTTCTTGTTCTAAACACCTAAGAAGTGTACCGTCAAAACCTCATCTATATAAGTTATTATTAATGAGACATAATGTGATGTTTTCCTAATTAAGGCTCATTTTTCATTCCTTGATATACCATCAGGTAGAATTTGGTCAGTTAGATAGGAAATGAGTTTGGCGTATCGGGATTGATCTTGGGCATTCAAAGCACAAATTATTTGGTACTCAAGGGTATCAAAAGCTGAATAGGATAGTTTTTCCACCAAGAAGTCATAGTGGAACTGATGTTCTTCTAGTTGCAACATGGATTCTAGTGTAGCCATAGTATCTGTAGCTCTATTTTTTGTTCTTGGTATTTGTTGGAATGTGACGAAGATAAAGTAATTCTTCAAGTCTTCAACCAGTTGTTTATAAGGAATCATCTTTTCATCTTTAGTATGATATTCCCCATTTACTTGATTAATAATAAGTTGAGAGTCACCATACACATGTAACTCTATAATCTTCCATTCCATATCTAATTTAAGACCATTCGCTAATGCTTCATATTCAGAAATGGTGTTGGTGCATGAAAACATTAATTTGTATGCTTTGGGAATCTTGTAGCCTTGAGGAGTAATGAAGATAAATCCTACTCTAGAACCTTGTTGCATGAAAGAACCATCAAAGTACATCTTCCATGGATGTTCAGTTAAATGCATTATTGTTTCATCAGGAAATTCAATTATCAGAGGTGCATGATCTTGCAAGGGTGAATCAGCTAAATGATCTATGAGGAATTGTCCTTTAATATCCCTTCTATCCACATCCTCAATGTCAAATTCACTCAGAATTGGGACCCACTTTGCTAGCCTTCTTGTTAATGTTGTCTTGCTTAAGAGGTATTTTAGAGGATCTATCTTTGCAATAAGCTTTACTATATGTGATAGCATATAATGTCTCAATTTTTGTGTTGCAAAGATAATTTCTAAGCAATCTTTTTCAATTATGTCGTAATTGATTTCATAAGATACTAGTGTTCTACTAATATAGTAGATTGTTCTTTCCTTTTTAGTTTCATCTTCTTGAGCCAGCAATACTCCCAATGATGTAGTCATAGCAAAAATGTATAGGAGTAATGGCTTTCCAAGAATGGGTGCCATGAGAATAGGAGGAGAAGCCAAGTAATCTTTTAATTCTTTGAAGTTATTTTCACAATTTTCATCCCATTTTAAGGTAACACCTTTATGTAGTAATTTAGTAAAAGTTTGTGCTTTTTCTGCAAGTTGTGACATAAATCTCCTAATTGACTGGAGTCTTCCTTGTAAGTCCTCATTTGACTGATGTTGTGTGGAGGAGACATTTCTAGTATAGCTTGAACTTTTACAGGGTCTACCTCAATTCCTTTTGCTGATACTATAAACCCTAGTAGCTTTCCTGATTGAACTCCAAAGGCACATTTCTTCAAATTGATCCTGAGTCAAAATTGTTCCATGCGATCTAATATCTTCCGAAAGTCTTCAATATCCTTAATTTTTATTTTGCTAAGGTATCATCCACATAATCCTTCATGTTTTTATGTATCATATCATGGAATATGGTAGTCATGGCTCTTTGGTATGTAGCACGTGCATTCTTTGATCCAAACGGCATAACGTTCTAGAAAAATTTCCCTATGCGCATATAAATGCATTCTTCTCTTGATCTTCAAGAGCAATCTTAATCTTGTTATAGCTTGAGAAACCATCCATTAATGAGTACATTTGATAGCCTGATGTAAGATCTATGATCATATCAATGTTTGGCAGTAGAAAATCATCTTTAGGACATGCTTTTTTTAAGTCTCTAAAGTTTGTATAGATCCTGATAGATTTATTTGTTTTAGATACTGGTACCACATTAGAAATCCATCTTGTGTAAGCGATGACTCTTATGAATCTAGCTTTCAGTAATTTTTCTAGCTCTACTTTCACCAGTAATGCAACATGAGGATGCATCTTTCTTAGTTTATGTTTCACAGGTTTGATCCCAGGAGCTATAGATAAATGGTGCACTATTAATTCAGGATCTAGTCCAGGCATATCTGTGTAAGACCATGCAAAGTTGATCTTTTTCTCTTTCAAGAACTCGGTGAATTGTATCTTCTTCTCTTCTGACAAGGATTGCGCTAGATGAACAATATGAGGAACTTTGACTGTGCTCAAGTTGTAGACGTCCAAAAATATTAATATTAATTTCCTTTTTGTTCATCTAGCTATTTAATTTAAACAATTAAATAGTTTCATTGCTAGTATTTATCAATAATCTAAATACTATCCTAATATATTTTATTTAAATACATTTTTCCTCACAAAATTTCTTTTTAATAACTTCATATTTATTAAAAAATCCTCCATACCCCTAATTCTTCTAAGCTAAGATTTATTCAAATCTAATTTGAATTATAATCTAAACCCTACCTAGAGACCTATTAATCCAATCTAGAGGTCTACCCTAAGCCTACCCTATTCCTACTCTACACCCATCACCTAACTTCCTAAGCATACTTCCCCACCTAATCATCCTTTGGTTCTACTTTAAAAGGTGATTCCTAACCCTTTTAATGCTAATAAAATGCTCACACATGTGTGAAAATTCTCTCCAAAATGGTCACCCATTCCTCTTAAATACTCTTACTGATTTGTCCCTCACTTGAATATCTTGAGCCACTCAAACATTTAATGCTATGTTTGACTCTAAAATGGCCATCACTTATAAGCCCATGTGTCCCTTATGTGTCTCTTATGTGGATGCCACATAGGTTCCACCTCATCCAAGCCCTTCTCTTCTCTCCCAAAAATCTATAAATAGAGGCCTTCTCCTCTTGTATTTGCATCTCTCATTCTTGCATTGTTATTATGCTATTTTAGTTTTAGAAAGCTCATTTCTAGTTTTCATGCTTGTATTCTTAAATCATTTAGAAGTTACATGCTGGGCTAATGTTTAATGAATCATAGTTTCTTTCAATTGTCTTGCATATCAATTTCATAGTTTAGAATATCATCTTTGAGGAGAACTTGAGACTAGTTCTTCATACTAGCTCTTGAATCTCTTCTTTTCATCCAATATTTCATTTGTAGTTGCATTGAATTGGGGATGCACTCCATTTGTGTTTGAGAGAGCACATTCACATCCAATCTAAAAGAGCAAATCAAACAAGTAGTATAGGGTGCAATAGTTTGTTTTAGCTCAATCTGATGTTATGAAGATTTATTGTTGGTTCTTGCTTATTTCATGAATTATATGTGCTAACCCGCTAATGTTTTATGTTTGATATTTCTCCCAACAGGTTGAAGATTTCCTCGTACACATTCTGGCATGCCCGGTGGGACCCATGTACCTAAAATCTTTCTAATTTTCTTGTCTTTTTCTCTCATTTTTGCCAAACTCACAAATTGGCGTCTCCGATTTAGACTACTTTGCTTCATATTTACAAACCTAACTTTTTGTTTGTCAAGTTCTTTTGTGTTTCCCACTGCTTTTTGGTGTTTTAACATTCATTTTTTTAGCAGAAATCAGTTTTACAAGTAGTTATAATGTTGAAATTTCATTAAAGGGAATAAATTATTGATAAATCATTAAAACACATTTGGTTTTTAAGGGTTCAACAATCCTAGGATAGGTTTTATGATCAATTTAAGAGCTAAGAGAGAAATAATAATAACTATTTTTTCTATTTTTTCTATGTTTTTTGGCCTTGCAGGTACAATAATGTTTGCGCAAACGCTGGTTCACATTTTGGTGTCTAGGCCAAAACATCAGTTCATATAAATCACCGACTGACATCTGCATTTTACAAACTGGTGTCTACGTTGGTATAGCATTTTTCTGGTTCTCTGTGTTTTCTGGTTTATTTTGTTGTTTCTGTCATTTTTGGGGTAAAAAATAGAATCGGCGTCTGTGCCTTGAACTAGCATTTGCACTTTGTCAGACTTTTATTTGTCATGTTCTAACAACTTTTTGAGTGGTTGTGCATTTTAAACACTTGCCAAAGGCTAAAATTCTAAAACTACTAACTAGTTGTGTTGCAGGACCGCTTGCCAAAGACATGAATTCTAAAGATTACTCACAATTGTCTTGCAGGTTGCCTCAATCTAAATCTACCAAATGATCGTATTTGTTATCATTTTCTTAGGAACCTAGACTAATTAGGGAGATATTTTTTGTCTAATTCAAAGCAAGTGTTAGGGGATTATGCTCTCTTCCCTTTTGGGAAGATCATAAACCTAGACGCATTTATTTTGTATTAAACAATTAAATCTTTGGGAATGAAGTAAACTTGTCTTGCGTGTTTGTGGAGAAAATGATACTAGATAGGAGAGTATACTCTTTTCCCCTTGTGGGAAAATCAGAAATTCAGACTCCTTTTTGTCTCCAATCCAATTTCTTTTCAAGTTAATCCTTTAGATGGGCCTACCAATCAAGGGAAAAATCTCCCGGGAATGACCCACATGAGAACGATGTGTAAGCCACACCACTCCAACTCACATTAATCAAATTTACTCTTTGGGGTTAAAGTGTCAGGAGTCGATTGGAATTTGAGCTTATACTCGGCTCTCATCTAACTTAAGTGCAACCTTGTAGTCTTAATCATGTTTATGTGACCACTTTTGTCAAAATGCTATATGGGGCTATACGTCTGAATTCTGCTTGCACAAACATAGAAGATACAATCAAACAAAGACCCTTATTAAATACACTAGGAATAGAAGCTACCTGATTCACCTCTGAATGGTGATTTATTATAGTGCAAGGGGAGGGAAGAATCTCCCCTCAAGATTCCCATCATATGTGTCCCACGGTATTGTGTTGTGAAAGAAATCTTTGTAGCACGACAACAATACCTAGAAAAAGGCAAAAACACAGGCGCCCTTTCGGGGGTGACACTCATGTGTGAGCCAAAGGAATACCAAGCAATGGGCCTATAATATTTCATGTGAAGATAATTCCTTAGGTAGACTTGTGTTTGACATGCTTGAAGAACATTGACAAGTCCAAAACATGAACGGAATACCCAAAAAACAAATTTGTCACTTGCTTGTATCCTTCAAGGTTGCTTTGTCCCTTTTTAGATTGTTTTCAAGATGCACGCCTGTTATTTTCTTATTTGACTGTGTTGAAACTGGTTCTTGCCATGAAGCAAATCTATTTAAAATCATAAAGAGATCAATCTTTTGGTAAATCATCAAAACACTGTCCTTTTTTATAGACTACCGTGAGCTTCAAAATTTGCCAGAATCTTCAAAATTTGAGCTTTTATGAGATATGTCCTAAAAACCTTCAATTGCTCATCCAAAATCAAATTTTTTATAGGACATGGCCGATTCCAAGAAGCACAAGAAGGTGAAAACTCTGTTACCCCCCCGTGCACAAAGAACAGAAGAATACAACCCAAGAGGCTACTAAGTACCAACACATAGTTGATTCCATTAAGCAAGAAAATAATAAACAAGAAGAATTTGACAAAGTGATATACAACAACAAGGTTTCTCACTTCATGGGAAAATATTGTCTAAATTTTGCTTTTTTGTATTTGAGAAATATGACTAGTTGGTCTACCACAACAAACAACCATTCCTCCTCTTCCTAGGATCACTTAGCTTGCATTTTTAGGACCTCCCTTAGGTTGTCATCTTTAGGAACACCTCACACACTCATCCTAGCATAATCTAGCATAACCCAATCTAATCCTAGTCAACCTAGCATCATCCTAATCATCATCCAAATCATCCCTAATCGCATCCCTCACTTGGTATTGCATCCCCTTTTGAGTTCCTTAGAACCTACATCTTAATCAAAACCTCATCCTTAATTGTCCTTAAACTAAGCATTGTTTAGGATAATCCCCTTTGTCTTTGCAACCTCATCACCTTGATCAAAAGGTTGGTTTGCATTGACAGAGAATCCCATCCGCCGAAGACTACAAGTTTGTCTTAGGTAGACAATCACATACACTTGATCTTACACTAGGGAAAGAAACCCTTAATATGTGCATACATCAAGTCATCCTTAGTCCTTAAGAGCATATTCATCATCCTAGACGCATTGTCTAAAATCCTAGTCCTAGCACCATCATCCTTAGATTCCTAGGAACGTCCTTGCATTACATCTTGCATTTCATATCCCCTTAGGGAAGTCATTTCATGCCACCTATTACATGAGCCACTAAGAAGAGGAAGGACATGGACCCTAAACCTGCAGCTAGTTCATCTAATCTTTCGATTGACCACACTAACGCCATGGTCACCTATGTACCTCAGCCCAATGAACAAATTGAGCACATTTGGGTAGATACTAGTGAGACTCCCACCATGAGTACCATAGAGAAATTTATCAATCATCCAGGGCATTTCCACATGGTGAACACCATGAGTGGACGTAACAGTAATCAGGTACTCTTAAACATTCAACAATAAGGACTTCAAATCCCGCCTTGGACTATACCCACACTTGTCACACAACCTATGGAACTTCTAGGGGAACATTATCATACAACTAGAAATGAAGTTTTTCATCCACTTCAGTGAGCTCTACAGGTGGGAACTCTTATTGCACAAGTAGTCCAATCTTCCATCCCACCATCCATCATGCACATGACACCTTCGTCTACCTTGGGAGCCCAGCCTCCTGATCCAACATCAGTAGCACAAATAATACCTCCTATCACTATGCAAGCACCTGCATTTCCTCAATCCATAGTCGCTTCTCTTTCACAAGCGTTCCCAGCATTTGTAGCATAATTCCCACTACCACGAGTTAGCACTTAGCAAACCACCATTCCTCCCATCCCCACTTAGCCCATTCAACTAGTTTGCAACATCAAAGCACCCAAATCTCCATGCCTGCTCCACCTTTTTCTTACACCACATACCCACAGCAAAAAACACACTTCACCACAGGCATGCCACCTACCAACACCTATAACCAACCATTATTTCCACAAGGGTCTACCTTCCCCGCTCACTAGAAATGCAACCGCAACTTTACCAGCAGTTCTGCCTCAAACCCAAATCCTCCCATGCAAAAAACATCTACCAATCCCTTCACCATAACACAAATTCCTATCCCACCTATCCAACAAAAAATCTATCCAGCAACAATCCCAACAACAATAATTGAAGCAACAAAATGCCAACCCATTTACATCCTAAGCACAACAGTAACAAACCAACCCCTTCGCATCTGCACAACCAATCATCCAAACTACCCAACAACCACAACCACAAATGCAGGGGGAAAATCCCTTCACAACACAACCACTACAGCAACTCACTAATCCTCTCACTAATACACACACTGTCATCCAACCAACTCAGCATTAGAAAACTAATTTTTCCAACTACCTAGCCATGCCATCTTCCACTGCATCACAAACTATTCCACCACCACATCAATCTAGCATTCCCATTAACACAAATTACCTTGTTGCAACCATTGGGGGCATTCTACTACATAACACCTATCCTCCCCCCTATGTAGGTGCGCAATAGGCTCAGCCCACTTATCCAAAGCCTCAACAAATACAAGCATACTTCCAACAGTTATAATAACCCCATCAAGTGTTTCCACCTCCTCCACCACAATATTCCCCTCAACCACAGCTTCCACCATAATAGCCCATCTACGGTGACCAACAACCATCATACCAAACACTGTAGTATCCTCCACAGAATTTTCTATATTAACCATTTGATCTGTATCATATCCAAGGAACCAATGCAATTGGCATTAATAATCCTCCTCCACAAATCAACCATGAATGGGAGGAAATGAAGAACGCTCTCAAAGAACTAAAATCAGGGACCAAAGCCAAAACATTCAAGTTTGAAGAGGTGTGTTCTTACCCATTTTATTGATCTATCACTGCAATACCCTTCTCCAAGAACTTTGAAACACCCAAGTTTGATAAATATTGGGGGAAGGGAGATCCTGTGAGCCACGTGAAATAATTCTACATGGCATGCCAAGAAGTGGCCTATAGCAATAATTTCCTCATGAGACTATTTCCCCAAAGCTTAGGAGGGATCACTCTTGAGTGGTTCTACAAAATCCCCTACGGCACAGTCTCTACTTTCACTGAACTATCTGAGAATTTTGTGGCCCAATACGCACATAACACAGAGAATGAACTCTCCCTCCTCAATTTATGTAATTCAAAATAGAAGGGAGGAGAGAGCCTGGCCGATTACATTCAGTGATGGAAAGGGATTCTACAAGGTTGTCCTATCAACCCCCCGAGCAACATCTCATCAAAATATTTATCAACAATCTCAATCCTAAGCTTGCCTATCATATGCGCATGAATTATATACAAACTTATCAAGACATCAGAATCAAAGACATGGATCTCGAGCGAGGTTTCATTGAAGATGGTGCCATCAAGCACTACAAATAATCTCAACCTGAAAAACATAATAATGATTGATCACAGTACTAGAACAAGAATAAGAATGCAGTAACTGATGGAGCCACTAACACCAAACACGTTCAGGTCATGGTGGTCGGTCCCAACACACCTACCCAAACTTATCAGCAAGCACCCCCAGTATACCCACAACCCCTCCCATGTATCAATAGCCCGCTCCCACATATCACCAACCAGCATACCAGAAAAACACAAACCCTCAAGGTGTGAATATTTATCCTCCTCTAGGGACATCATATCAACCCAACTACCAAGGTCCTATGAACCACACGAACGCTATATCAGTCCCACATGGACAGCAAAGGCCTCAAGCTTAGAATGTGCCACAACACACATTTACCCACTTGGGTGGACCCATAGATGTCATCTTCCACAAAATGGTCCAAGCTAGCCAAGTAGTGTACCCAAAAATGCAACCAATTGATGACTCAACACCTAAGCCTACCTGGTATAAAGACAATGAGTACTGTGATTACCACCATGTTAAGGGACACACCACCATCAAATGTATGAAGCTAAAACACTACATCCAAGATCTCATTGACCGCAAAGAGATCAAAGTGGACTCTCTTTTCCAACCATCACCAAATTCAAGCCTTAAAATCTATCAAAATGCATTCCCTGAACACACCTTAAGTAAAGGACCAGGAAATCCCGCTCAATCCTCTAACTAGGGGAAGGGTAAAAAAGGAGACAATGCAGATACAAAAGATTATACAAATGCATATATCAACTATGATAATCTCATTGGCTGCATATCCCAAGTCCAGCCCTCTATCAATGTCATTCATGTTAAGGGTGTCGATAACCAATGCGTAGTCACCACTCATCGAGGCCGAATAACAGTTGTAGGTGAAAGTACCACTACATCTACTGGTACCCAATACAACCTGTTGGAACACCTAGGGAATAATCCTACCCAAATCTCCATCCTGGATCTCCTCCATACCTCACCCACCTATCAAGAGATCCTCAATAAATCCCTACAAGAATCACATGTTCCCAGCAACATCAACCTCACTGAATTCCAAAACCTTGTCGACCACTTGTGTGCATCTTGTGGGGTCTCTTTTAAACCAATAGATGTACCCTCCAAAGAACCTGATCATAACCTTCCACTCTGTATTGTTGTCATGGTTAAATATTTTTCCATTAAGCGAGTCATGATAGATAATGGTTCGGCCCTAAATCTGTGTACTCTAAAATTCATCAAACAGTTGGGCTACACTGAAATAGATATAACAAATGATTTCATTACGGCCATCAAAGCATATGACAATTTGGAGTACACTTCTGAAGGCACCTTTTCATTGCCCATCAAAGTGGGCCCTACTATCCAAGATACAGTATGTCACATTGTTGATCTTGACCTTCCCTTCAATATCCTCCTTGGATGCCCATGGATCCATTCTATGCAAGCCATCCCATCCACTTACCATCAGTGCATCAAATTCCCATATAACGGCATTGAAATCACCATCCGCGTGGATCCCAAGCCCTTCGCATACTAAAATTCATTGGAAACCTCCTTCTCACATTCCAATAACTGTCTTGAGATTGATATTGGCACCTCTATCGCTAGTTCATCTCAAATCCATTCAGATCCCAAAACAATCCTCTCTTCCACCCTTTCCATGGTCAAGATCAACAACCATGGTTGTGGTGAGTACAACCTATCTGATGCCTTCGTATTTGGAGCATTGTCAGTTGATCCACATACCCAAGGGAGACCGGACAAGAACATAACAAACCAGAGCAAGCCGCAAACAAAATAATTGGGCTGTACTACTTTTATCTCAAATGGAATTTTGAGTAGCTAGGAGATGGCACCAGACATCAATCAGTGGCTTTATAAAGATCCGCCACCCCCAGACACCACTTTCATCAATTATTTCAAAGGAAAATACCCTTCAACTCATAAGATGGTTATAGAAAAATGGAATTATAAAGGCGGCGGCTTGGGTGCTGAAGAGCAAGGAATGAAAACCCTTTTGTACCCGCCAAACAAGAAAATAATTTAGGCCTTGGTATGGATTCTACCATGACTAGGGGAACTAATGACAACAGCTATGCCCATTGTAGACCCCTGGGCCAAATCGTTGAATTTGAAGATGTCCATGAAGAGAAAGTTGTGAAAGCCTATGACAATATTGATGATGATACCTTCCTAGGAAATTTTGTCCTCCATCAACTCTCCATTAATTTCATTGACCTTCCCCTCCTACATCCCAAACTCATAGACTAGGACCAACCAAGTGTTGTACATGTTGACGAGTTCCAAAGAAAGGACTTGCTCCTAAAATTCATAGGAGCAATTGAATAGAGCAATGGCTGGGGGCAAGATTTAGCACATATCTACAAACAGGATCCAAAGGAATACTTTGGGGAAGAGGAGGACTTCAGCCACAAAAATGAAGTAGAAAACAAAAATAAAAAGACAAAAATCAATCCCCTAGCAAAAACCCCTCTAGGGTGCTATCTGATCGCAAAAAAGTAAAAACAAAGGGCGTATCCGCTACCAAAAACCTCCCTGAGGTGCCAAAGGATGAAGATTCTCCTCTTCCTATAATCCATGATTACAGGCATGATTATTCATCGATCCTCATTGAAGAAACAAAACCCGTCAATCTGGGTACCGAGGACTATCCGCGTATCACTTATATTGTAGCCTCCTTGACAGAAGCAGAAGAATCAGCTCTCTTTTCTCTCTTACAAGAATCCATTGACAAATTTGCATGGTCTTATGCCCACATGTTAGGATTGGACCCTAACTGGTGGTTCACCATCTAGCAGTGGACCCAAACATCAAACATGTCAAATAAAAGCTCCAAAAGATGCACCCCAAGGTAGCATTACTTGTCAAATCAGAGCTAGAAAATCTACTCCAAGCCAAAATCATTCGTGCCATTGACTACTCTGAATGGATATCCAATATGGTGCCAATATCTAAACCTAATAAATCAATCAAGATATGTACAAACTTCTGAGATCTCAACAAGGCATGTCCTACGGATGATTTCTTATTGCCAAACATAGACATGATAGTGGACCTCATAGTAGTACATGAGATTTTGTCACTCATGGATGACTTTTTAGGATATAATCAGATCCGTATTGCAGAAGAAGATCAGCACAAGATAGCATTCACAACCCCCTGGGGCACCTTTTCCTATAATATGATTCCATTTGGTTTGAAGAACACTGGGGCCACTTATCAAAGGGCCATGACAGTCATATTCCATGACATGATTCACAAGATCCTTGAGGACTATGTAGACGATATCTTGGCTAAATCCATTAAAAGGGAAGATCACATAGATGTTCTAGAATGTGTCTTTGATAGGATTGGACACTATGGCCTAGTGCTCAACCCTAAGAAATGTGTCTTCAGGGTCACATCAGGAAAGCTCCATGGATTCATTATATCTAGAAGAGGCATTGAAATAGATCCAAAAAAGGTACAAGCTATCATATAAATGCCTCCACCAAAAACAATCCAACAACTGTGCAACCTACAAGGAAAGTTACAATTTGTGCGCCCTTCTATCTCTTAGTTAGCCGACAAGTGCCAACCATTTACTCATCTCCTGCGAAAAGATAACACTTTCAAATGGGATCCTCAGTGTCAGAAAAGTTTTGAAAAGATTAAAGAATACTTGGCTAATCCACCCATCTTAGTACCACCTGTACCCGGGCGACCGCTCATCCTGTATATTTCTACTACTACAACAGCACTGGGGGCACTCCTTGCTTATTTGGATGATGAAGGAAAGGAAAGAGCCATCTATTACATTAGTCAGACCTTAGTGGGTTATGAGCTCAATTATTCCCCTATGGAAAAAGCATGTCTGGCAGCGGTTTTCGCCACTCAAAAACTTCACCACTATATTCTTAATCATACAACCAAACTCATTTCAAAAGTGGACCCCCTCAAGTACCTACTCTCTAAGACTACTCTCACAGGTCGAATGGAAAAATGGGTTATGTTGCTAAGCGAGTTTGATATTCAATATGTAGACAAAAAAGCCATTAAGGGATAGGTCATCGCAGATCAACTAGTAGAAGCACCATTGGTGGATGCATATCCTTTGATCACCAAATTTCCATATGAGCATTTATACATGATAGAAGAGCAACCCACTTGGAAACTCTACTTTTATGGATCCTACACAGCCCATGGTGCCAGGGCAAGAATACTTTTTGTCACACCGCAAGGTGACTACATCCCTATGTCATTCAAATTGGGATTTCCCTTCATGAAAAACATAGCATAATATGAGGCACTACTCATAAGACTCTACATGGTTGTAGAATGGAACATCACAAATATACATGTCTTTGGCGATTCCCAACTCATCATCAAACAAGTCCTAGATGAGTATCAAACAAAAGATGACAAACTAATTCCATATAAGGAGATGATTGACAAGATGAAAGAGAATTTCCTCCACTTATAGATAACACAAGTACCACACTTTCAGAACAAATTTGATGATGTAATGGCCACAATTGGCTCCCTCTTAGAGATTCCTCATGAGTCTATGCAATATGACTTCTTAGTTGAGAAACTGCATGCTCCCGCTTACGAGAATGATGAATCAAATCGCGTATGTGTCTTGGTTGGTCCCCAGTCCCCATGGTACTATGATATCCAAGCTTATCTACAAAATGGTATCATATCCCCTCATCTCACGACAACCCAATGCCAAAACTTTATTCATAGAGCTTCCCACTACACCCTTGTATCCAACACCCTTTATCATCGAGGCTATCACAATGTGCTCTCTAGATGTTTAGATAAAAATGAGGCCACCTAGGCTTTACAAGAAGTACATGCTAGAATCTGTGGTGCCCATACAAGTGGCATGGTCCTAGCCAAGAAAATTTTACAAACAGGGTACTATTGACCTACAATGGAACATGATGCTTGTGATTTCATCAAGAAGTGCTTACCTTGTCAACAACATGCCAATTTGATCCATGCTCCTGCACAGGACCTCCAGCCTATTGCGCCCCTTTGGCCTTTCTCTTGTTGGGGTTTTGACCTCATTGGTAAGATCACTCCCCTCTTGTCTAAAGGACACAAATACATAATAATAGAAATCGAGTATTTTACAAAGTGGGTTGAAGCAATTTCGCTCACCCTCACTACAGGTGTCCAGATCTCAAAATTCATCCCCTACCATATCTTCTGCCGCTTCGACATACCCTCCACTATCTTCACCGATCATGGAACACCATTTGAAAATCAACACATTAGTGATCTATGTGCTCACTTCCATATCCATCACTGTTTCTCCAGTCCATATTTTCCTCAGGGTAATGACCAAGCTGAGGCAGCTAATAAGAACCTTCTCAAAATCCTCAAGAAAGTTGTCAATGATACTGGCCACGATTGGCATCTCCAAATCAACCCTTCCCTCTAGGCATATTGCACTTCATACCATACCCCTATAGGCACCAACCCATATTCCCTATTCTATGGTGTTGAATATGTCTTACCAATTGAGGTCAAACTACCATCCCTTCAGGTATCACTGAGAGGCCTGATCAATGTTGAATATTATCGAGTAGCAAGATTCACATAGCTTGATCTACTAGATGAAAAGTGCTAGCTAGCCTATGATCACCCAATTGTCTATCAAAATAGACTCAAGCAAAACTATAACAAGAAAGTCCACCCATGCTAGTTCTAGGTAGGGGATTTTGTGCTAAAGGAAAATCAGAAAGTGGGTACCGACCAAGAAAAGAAAGGTAAGTTCGAGGTTACCTAGCAAGGCCCATACATTGTCACTGCATGCTTTAGTTCTGGGGCATATCAACTCTCCACTCCTGAAGGAGAACCCTTGAATGTTCCTATCAATGTCATTCATCTCAGGCGCTTCTATGCCTGATAGCTGGTTATTCATTCTAGTTATCTAAAAAAATCCATAAAAAAATATAAAAAGTCCTGAAAAAGTACAAAAATAATGTAAAATAGTCCTGAAAAAAACTCAAAAAAAAAAGTAGAAACATAAGCTAAAAAAGGTTGTTTTGGTGAAAACCTGGCAAAAAAGCGCTTGGACAACATTAATATCAAAAAAATCAAAAAGAAAAGTAAAGAGGAAAATTTTGTCCAATGGTGAAAACTTGGCAATGAAGTGCCTTGGACAAGTATGCGTGATGAAAACCTGGCAACAAGCGTCACACATAATGGGTTGTTCCATTATCTATCAAAATCTCACTCCCCTCTATCTCCATCATCACATCCCCACAAAAATCAGCATTTCCCATATTCCCTGGGTATTCTAAAACTATCGCACGCATCAAACAAGATCCAATCAAGTCTCATCAGCAATCTTTGTACATAATCACTTGTAATTAATCGCTCCATTTTTTTCCTTGTATATTCATGACATGTCCAGTCCTCTCACCATCGCACTAACACTTTGATCCACTGCCATGCTAACCTTCCTTGCCTGGTCCTTTATAGTCTTCCTATTTAGTTCATTAGTTGAATGTGGCACACACCAAAAACACGAGTCCCATTGCATCTATTGCATCCACTGCATACTTGCATTTTCATATCATCCCTGCATTTTCATTAGGATCATTGCATGTATATACATTGCATCATAAAAACATTCATAAACATATTAAATGCATCCATTACATTACATCACAAAATACATCAAATGAATAAACATACGTCTAGGTACATGTATATAAACATCTCATCCTGTATATACATAATCATAAAACATCACACCCTGCAAGCATCAATGTCAATACTCATATAAAGCATAAGCATCATACATCATATAAATCAACACATGGAATCATCAGAATCATCATCAGTCATATATATATATATATATATATATATATATATATATATCATGTCCATAAATACAATGTATGTCATCAATAAATACATCGTCGTGCACCTAGGTGTTGATATACATATGCATCTCATCTCAAAATACAAAATTGTGTGTCATAAAATCATCTAATAGGATCATGCTAGCAATTGTAATGATCCTCCTCCCTATCCAAGTGGTGGACGTGGTGGTATCCCAACTGATCCCTGAGACGCAGACACCTGACCTGTGCTTTGTGACTGAGACCTCTCTGTAAATGTTTGTCTCCGGCCCTCAGGTAGTAAGTCATGATACAGTGCCTGATAGTGGGTTGCCTCCCTGCCTGCCCTAGTTGCATCTTTATAAGCTGCAAAGGCCTCAACCACCACCTAACTCTCCCCACCTGCACTAGATTCTTGTCGAGCGATGTCTCACTCTCTCTTATATGCCTCAGCTCAGTAGCCTGCTCCATCTACTTCGTGAGGGTACCCAACTGGCCTGTTAGTATCCCAATCTCTGTTTGTAGCTCAGCAGCATCCTATGTTAATTCCACCATGGAGAACTCACCTGAGTCTACTCTGCCCTATAGGGTGTCAAGTGCACCCTCAGCCCTGTCTGCCCATGTTGTCTCTGTAGCTAGAAAGCCCTCTATCCTAGTCACCTATGTCTAAAGACTGGCCTCTAACACATGTGCCATCCCCAGTAGACCCAGTAGTCATGCATACTTGGTCTGCAAGTTGTCTTGCTCTACGACGATGGTATCGTGTGTCTCCTGTGACACATATCCAATCGGTGGCCCTTGTGGCCCCTATGGTACCTATCCCTATTTTAGCACTTAAGATGCCTAAACCTATCCCTATATAAGCACCTAAGGTTCTTGATCTTGTCTATCTCCCGGTGGCCCCTGTGGCCCCTCATCCTATCCACCCTCCTCCTGTACCTCTGTTTATGGTCAGACTCATCTCCTCTATGGTGCCCTCCTTTTTCCTATTACTGAGGTCTCTAGGGTATCTCCTATTGCTACCCCATCATCCACCTCCATGTCCCATGTTGGTTTCTCATGAGTAGCCACCTGTACTGGGTCTGTGAGTCATAGAGGTGTGTGTGCGGCCCACCAGGCCGCATATTCTACAGTCATCCCTGCATCTACTATGTCTGGCCTAGCCACATAGACCACTTTTTCCATAGTCCTCCATGACACCCTCACTGTAAGAGCAATAGTAAACATCCCCCACACTCCAATCTCCCTGGTGACATGAGGATGTAGACCTTCTTCTGCCACCACCCCATGTTGTAGCCCGAACTACCTCATCACCCGGGATGGCCTGTATCGCTCTATTTGGTGGATAGTCCTCCCTAGTAGAAAGTAATTTGTATGCACATATGAGAGGTATATGAAATCCTTGAATCCATCCTCTACTCCTACCTACCAGTCCATGGCTCCCCATGGCTCACATAACCTGTATGGTGTCTAGCAGAAAACCTGGATCTCATCAAGTAATCATCGCCAATACCTTGTCTATCCTATAGAGGTATACCTCAGTGGTAACCTATATCTGCATGTGTATAGCTCTCCTAGCTATAGATCCTCTCACACTCTCATTGGTCGAAACATAGCAATCTACTCCCAAGCCCACACTAGCAGCAATGTAACCCTTGTCCCCATGTTGCATACCCTGCAGTACGCAACCATGTACAAATCATGGTACAAATGTCCCTAGACAACGTACCCCAAGTAATATGTGGTCCTCTTCTTGACCATCTCTGCCAATACTTGATACCACCACATCCCAAACCCATGTCCGGCCAAGTCTACCAGCATCTGCCCACCAATCAATCCTGCCAAGAACAGTGCTATCCTCCTCAGCCTCCTGTCGACCGTTAGTTGCCAGGGCATCCATGTCCAGTATCTGGGTATCCTCCTTAGGGTCCTCCTGAAAGCTAGCTCCATGTAGTGCTTGCTTCCCTTCAGTTTATACTAAGGGACCGGTCCCTGCATAGGTATCTGTAGTATCCTCCACATGTCCTCTAGTGTAATTTTTGCCTCTCTAGTAGGCAAGTGAAATGTAGTGGTGTCGATGTGCCACCGCTCAATCAGTGCAATCATCATCCCATTGTACACCCATAGTCTAGGCCACCGGGGCACATAATCTAATCTTGCTACTGCTAACAGGCCCTAATCTACATCCATCAGTTGACCCTCCAACTCCATCGTGGGTGGCTAGTGCTCCCGAGATCCCAGAGGTGGAAACTACTCCTGCAAAATCCAAACACCGCCATTTCAATGACATCTTTCCTCTCACTTCTAGCCTAAACTCCTCTAAGAATGGGGCATCATGTCCTTAGGTCTCTCACTGACCCATCCCTGGCCCTTGCCGGGTACCTCCTTTTCCTCCCCCCTCGATGTCTGCCCTTTTTTGGCGCAGACGCAAGTTTGAGTGGAGACATTGGTTCTTCAACCAGCATCTCTGAGATTTTTGCCCTCAAACTCCCATTTGCAAAGATGCAAGTCTGGGTCCTACGTCTTCATAGACGCTAGTTTGGGACCTCTGTCTACATAGACGTAGGTTTGAGGACCGACGTCTGCGTAGACGTCGATTTGGATATTAATGTTTTTGCAGACGCTGGATCGAGAACTGGCGTCTCTAGTCTGAAATCCATTAAACCCTTCATTAATTCTCCCTAACCCTTCCCAAAAGTGGTAAAAACTTTGAAAATAGTAACTACAAGGTCTCAGTTCAGCTACTCACCGGTACTAGCCGCTCTGCGGGTCTCCCATGGGTCTGAACGCGCTCTCCCAACTGCCCCTTCAGCCTCTCATCTGCCATTTTTCTCTCCAAAGCTCTTTTCTCATCTAATCACTATTCACAAATGACCTTCTTTTAGCCCTCCAGCCCCTCTTATAGCCCTCATTTTCCCCAAAAAAATTTCCGCTCCATTTTCTTCTCCTGCCTGTATATTATTGTATTATTAATCTCGTTGTACAGTCTAAATGCGCAAAAAATTCACAAAAACATTTAAAAATTACAAAAAAACCAAAAATTTTAAAAATTCACAAAAATTCCAAAAAATTTAAAAATTCTCCAAAATCTTGCAATAAACCTTTCCTTCCTTCCGCATCACTCAGTTTTTTTAATTTTCAGTGATGTTTTGACTCCTGCGACTGCGATCATGTTTTTCACCAAATAAGTTTTGCGACCGACTATCCTTGCTCCTCATTTTGTTCATAGTTTTTGCCAGCGAATATCTTTTAATCAAATCCAATCCAATCCTTTCCCGTTAGGATGCATCCTTCTATCGTCGGCTTATCATATCCTTCATCACATCAATCCTGTTCATGGAAAGAACTTTGGACTGGATGACTGCTTGGTCACGAGGCCTTCTTTATTAATTTCATTTTTTTGTGTCATTTTAAACTTACTCACCACTACCTCAATCTGATATATCTTGGTGCGTTGTGACTGGTGGCTACTGATACATGTGTCTTTTGCAGTGTACTTTTATTTGAGTGTCTAGTCCATGCAAAGGAATCATGTCATCTATGTTTTCTAACACCTGATGCATACCTCCTTTTGCAATATCAAAATCGGATGTGCTCTCCATATTTTTCACACAAATGGATCCCCAAGGCTTATTAGTTGCATTTAATTTCATCATTACATTTGCATTCTTAGCTGCATTTATGTTTGCATTTCATAAGGCTTCTATTTATTACCTTCTTGCCCTTCGTCCTTCTCGTTGTGTCCTTTTTTGAGAAAATCCCACAACATTGTCTTTGTTGTGTTCTTTTCTCGAGGGGTCACAACCCTATATTTTCGTCGCTTTGGCACGACTCCTAGAAACTCTCTTCCTCTAGGGAAACTTATTTTCTTGTCTTTGACGCAACGTCACTTGCGAAGCCACATCAAAGAGGGGCAAAATGTAGACATCCAAAAATATTAATATTAATTTCCCTTTTGTTCATCTAACTATTTAATTTAATCAATTAAATAGTTTCATTGTTAGTATTTATCAATAATCTAAATACTATCCTAATATATTTTATTTAAATACATTTTGCCTCACAAAATTCCTTTTTAATAACTTCATATTTATTAAAAAATCCTCCATATCCCAAATTCTTCTAAGCTAGGAATTATTCAAATCTAACTTGAATTATAATCTAAACCCTACCTAGAGACCTATTAATCCAATCTAGAGGTCTACCCTAAGCCTACCCTATTCCTACTCTACACCCATCACCTCACTCCCTAAGCATACTTCCCCACCTAATCATCCTCTGATTATACTTAAAAAGGTTATTCCTAACCCTTTTAATGCTAATAGAATGCTCACACGTGTGAAAATTCTCTCCAAAATGGTCACCCATTCCTCTTAAATACTCTTACATATTTGTCCCCCACTTGAATATCTTGGGCCACTCAAACATTTAATGCTATATTTGACTCTAAAATGGCCATCACTTCCAAGCCCATGTGTCCCTTATGTGGCTTTTATGTGGATGCCACATAAGTGCCACCTCATTCAAGCCCTTCTCTTCTCTCCCAAAAATCTACAAATAGAGGCCTTCTCCTCTTGTATTTGCATCTCTCATTCTTGCATTGTTATTATGCTATTTTAGTTTTAGAAAGGTCATTTCTAGTTTTATGCTTGTATGCTTAAATTAATTATAAGTTACATGCTATGCTAACGGTTAATGAATCATAGTTTCTTTCAATTTTCTTGCATATCAATTTCATAGTTTAGAATATCATCTTTGAGGAGGATTTGAGACTAGTTCTTCGTACAATCTCTTGAATCTCTTATTTTCATCCAATCTTGCATTCATAGTTGCATTTCATTGGGGATCCACTCCATTTGTGTTTGAGAGAGCACATTCACATCCAATATAAAAGAGAAAATCAAACAAGTAGAATAGGGTGCAATAGCTTGTTTTAGCTCAATCTGATGTTATGAAGATTTCTTGTTGGTTCTTGCTTATTTCATGAATTATATGTGCTAACCCACTAACATTTTATGTTTGAGATTTCTCCCAATAGGTTGAATATTTCCTCGTACACACAAGTTAACTATTTGTGTTGCTTTTATCAAAACTGAAGATCTTTCTTGAAAATGCTCAGGGAGAATATCAAGAATCTCATCTTTGGCACCTCTGGGAGGTTTTCACCATCAGACAAATATTTTATTTTTACTTTTTTAGAGCCTGAAACTACCACAACGTGGTTTTCACCATCAGTTCTTACTTCTTTTTATTTTTCAATTTGTGACTGAGAAACTTGATATTCTCCTTTGACATGTTCACGCTCCTTGCATTGGTGGAAGAAGGATAAGATTCACAAGCATTTAGGTAACAGGCCAAAGTGTAGTCATTGGGGAAGTTCATGATAGGATTAGGATCTGAATTTGTCCAATCAATTAAGTCAGGTTTTATCAAAGATAATGAATTGGAGTTTGGTAAGGACAACATTGCATCAGCGTCAAAACTATTAACTAACAAGACATGTTCTGTTAAGTCAACTTCGATAGCGTTTAGATCATCAAGAGTTAAATTGTCATTAATAGGGTCGTTGTTAGTAATATGTGGACCTAACTCTAGTGACTCATCAATTGATCTTTCTTCTTCTCTCAACAAAATGGAACTCATTGCTTGTAGTCTCATAATGTCCTCTAGACCTAGTAAAACACCAGTTTCTTCATCAGGTAATGATATCTCATCTGATTCTGGAACAACAACAGTGTTAGGGGAAGTGTTAGAACTCTCTCCTCTTTGAAATATTGGTACCAACTTATGAATCACATCTACTTCAATGTCCATGGTAGCATTAGATAGGACATCCCATTCATAATCATGTGAGTTTGTTATTTCATCATCTGATCTATTTAGAAACTCAGCAATAGTTATCTGATGTACTCTATTAGCTACTTGTAGATCAAAGTGTGGTAAATCTAGGATGTGTGAAATTGTGACCAACTTCCCCCAGTTAGGATGTAAATATTTTTTTTGGGGTGTTGCTTCAGTAGTTGTTTCTATCAATGGAACTACTGGAGTATCTTCTGTTGTTTCCTCTACTTCTTGAATAGTAACTTGTGTCAATAAAGGAACATGAGCGTCTTGTGGTGTGTCAAAGATAGGTACATATCTTTCTTCTTGATATTCAAGATACTATGTACCAATATGCAATAATATTTCATAGGTCCATTGTTCTAGTTTTGTCTCTTCTTCTTCATCACTTCCTTCATAAAAAATTGGACCATCTCTTGAAGTAGGGTTTTCAAATTTATTATTGAAACCTAGTCTTGTCTTATCTCTGGTATTTTTGAATTCCATGTGTATAGGTTCAACAAGTCCCTTTACTTTGTCTCCTTAAGTTCCTTTCCCTTTATATCCCATTTGTTTGAGAAGGTCATATCCTTTACCATACTTTTCTGGGGATATCTCCACATGTTTCACCTCATTTTCTTTTGGTTATCCTTTATAAATCCAAGCCAAGACTATTTTTTCTTCTTTTTAATCCTCTTGGGAGGTAGATGCTTTAACCATACCAGTTGCTTTGTGAATTTTTGGTTGTTTAGATGTATTAGGTGTGAAAGATGAGGAAGGTTTCCCATAAGATCTTGGAGACACTGGAATTTTTGTCAATGATGGGGTCATGTCTAGCTTGTATTCTCCCATACTAGTTTCTTCAAGTTTTAAGGTCTTTCCAAAGCTTCTCATAACCATGTATTTAGTAGTTTAAGGTACAATTTCTTTTGGAACTTCCTTGTTATGAGGGACCATACTATCTGCCTTAACATTGTTGCAAGTATAACTAGCATCTGCAGGAATTGTTACTTCCACCCCATTATGTGGGAATTTGATACACTAGTGGTAAGTAGATGGTACTTCTTGCATTTCATGGATCCAAGGTCTTCCTAATAGTGTGTTTTAAGCCAAGGGTAGATCTAGAACTTGACATATCACATTTATTTCAACTGGTCATATTCTGATTGGTAGAACAATGAGACCTTTAGAGGATCTTTCTTCTTCATCGTAAGCTTTAATAGTGATCTTACTTCTTGAATAATTGGTTTTTTCTAAGAGATCCAACTTCTTGATTAGATTGAGAGTACAAATTATCAACCCTAAGCCTCCATCTATCAATACATGTCTGACACAGGATTTATGAATTAGGACTTCAATGTGTAGAGGTTGGTTATGCGAATGTGTCAATGATTTGTCATCTTCTTCTGAAAAAGAGAGATAGTGTAGTGCTGAGATATGATTTTCCATTGCTTAGAATTTGTATACATCAATGTATTTTGGCACATCTACATAATATAGGGCTTGTTCAAGAACTTCCCTATGCACTAAGGAGATTTTAAGTAACTCAAAGATAGAAATTTGAGTAGAGGTTTGTTGCAATTCATCCACCAAGTTATAGTTTTCTACCAGAATGATAATGGTTTGTCTTGCTATTGCTAGTTTGGGAATAGTGAAAATAGGTACCTTGGAAGATTTTGTTAGTTTTGATGAGGAACTAGGTCCTTTTATTGTGACTTGTGCTTGACTTCGAGTTACTGTATTTGATTGTGAAGATGTGTCTTTACCACCTTTAATAGTGATCACATTAATTGATTCGTGTTTAATGTCCAACATGTTGATCACATTATCATTATTGGAGTAGGTGTAATTCACTTCATTTTCTTTTCCTTTAGATGATTTCCCTCTCTCATAATTAGGGAATGGTTTATTGAATGATGTATGGTCTTCATTAGTGGTGTGTCCCTCCACTTTTATTTTTCCTCCTTTAATAAGGTCTTGTATAACATGTTTAAGCTTCACACAATTGTTGGTCATATGTCCCTTGTTTTTGTGAAAGACACAATAGGAGTTATCATCCCACCATTTTGGTTTGACTTATGGTTCCCATGGTTTTGAATCGAGAATTGTAAGAACTTTGTCCAAGAGTGTCTTTAAAATAGTCTCAAGAGGTTCACCCAAAGGAGTGAATGTTCATTGAGGTTTGGAAGTCCATGGTCTACTCTTGTTGTTGTCATTGTTTTCTTTAGGTATTGTGGTTGTTACCTTGGCTTCTTTTTTTGCTTACATGCTATTCATTAGATTAAACACTGTTTGTTTAGGATTAGCATTAGATGCATCTACCACTCCATCGTTAACAAATTCTTGGTTTGTTTCCACCACTTAGGCTTGTTGTTATAGTTGGTAGATTTTTTATCACTTTGAAGGGTGATTTCTCATTTCTTAACCATGACCTCTTCAATACGGATGGTGTTCTTGATCATCCTATCAAAGTTATTTATGAAGATTTCCAACTTTTCTAATTCGGGAATAGCTCTTGAATACCTCGCAAATATTTTCCTCCACCTTTGTAAAAAGTGTGTAAAGGATTCACCGGTTCATTGTTTTGTGTTACACAAGTCCATAATTGTTACATCATGTTGTATATTGTAGGAGTAATGTTGGACAAAACATTGTATCAACTCCTCAAAAGATTTTACCTTAGGTGTGAGTTTGGAGAACCACTCCGTAGCATTTCCGTCTAGACTTCCCAGAAATAACCTCATTAGGTATGTTGGTTTGTGCATGTATTCTATGCTTAGAGCACAAAACTCTCTGACATGGTCATTTGGATCATTCTCTCCCTTATATTTTTCATATTTAGGCCTTGCCATGTTGGGAGGAAATGGAATCATGGTAATACTCTTGTCAAATGGAAATGGACAAATGGAGTCCAACGAGTATTTTTTTTTTGGTTTAACCTTCTCTTGTTTGAGTGTTGCAAGTTCAGCTTACATCAAGGTTAACTGTTTGGTGAGAATAGAGATAGGGGTTGGTATCTCTTTTTCCTTTATTCTTTCAACATCATAATATTTAGGTAGCTTTACACCAATGGATGCTACATATAAAAATTATTTCTCTTTGTCTTCACCAATTATCTTTTCCAATGTTCTTTGGAACTTCCTACTTTGTTTGAGTCTATTATACTCTTCCTCAGGTATGTCTCCATCACTTTTCGAGTCAAACAAAGGGTGAGTGATGTGAATTTTTTCCTCACTACTAGTGTCTTCTTGTCTTTGGTTCTTTTCATTGTTGTATTCCTCAAAGGTTGTACTCCATTCATTTCTAGGAGCTTCTATTGCGGGTGCGGGTGATTTTGTGTCAAGTGAAGCCTCAAATTGTTCAAGTGTGTCCAAATTGTAAGGATTGTTTGTTGTTTGATGGAAGTAAATGACTCCAGCGTCAAAGGGTTAGAATGCCCTGATAATGAGCTGGAAATCAAGTTGTTTTTGAGAGTGAATAGACCACATGTTTTGAGACCAATTGTAAGAGCCCAAAATGACATGCAAGGTAGATTTATGAAAAAAAATTGAGACGGCAACAGAGAGACCAGAAAAAGAAACAGGGTCAGACTAAGGAGCCAAAAGGGTACCCAAAAATATTGATTTCCTCTGAGAAACAACTATGCAACTGCCCACTGTTTTAGATGCGACACTCTACAGATGATCTGGGAAATACTAAATGTGAGCTTTTGTTAAACTAAATGTGAGTCTTGATATCCTGGATGTGACCTTTCTCCCTAAAAGTGATGCAACACTGATCGAATGCGAGCCATAATACAATATGTGACTATGCACAACCAGATGTGAGCCAGGGCAGACTAAAAGTGACTTTCTGATGTTCTGTCAAGTTTTTTCAAATTTTTTAGGTTTGTCTTGAAATACGTGAAGTTTTTCTGATTGCAATTTGTTCTCTGAGTCTTTCTAGTGAGCGAAAAATATAGCATGTAGTCTTGAAGATTGAATTTTGTTGCTTGTTTGAAGGATTTATCTTTTTAATGATATTTCATGCACATCAAGCAATTTTGCATTGTTAGGAGTGAACAAATACATCCTTAATCCCTAATGTCTAAGTGTAGGATGAAAATATTTCCTTGTAGACTCAGATACACACTCAAATGCTAATCATAATATGGCTATCACCAAGCATGCAATGGCTCTTGTTATGATACCATATTAGCTGACTCCAAATGCAAGTGAGGGCACGAAATGATGAATATCTTGGGGCAATTACTTTTTGCCTTGCACAAAGATTATCACCCTTTCAGGGATGAATCAGGTATTTTTTACTACAATTTGTTGCTTATGATGGGGAAATCCATTCAAAACTGTCTCCCATAGAATTTCACAAGGAAAAATTGAGGCATATAGCCCTATGATTACTCAAATCTATGTAGTCTTGCAAGAAAGATTCAAGTGGCTCCACTCTACACACACCCAAGAGTGTTCAAGGAATGATATCAAAATTCCAAGAACAAAACAGATTCCATCTTCCAAGGTTTTATCCTACAAGGAAGCAATTATTTATAGTAAGTTGGAAGGGTTGGCATAAACCTGTTTTCACTTGGGTCATTCCCGGGAGAGTTTTTCCTCAACCAGAAGGCCCTCTAATGTTTAAAAAGCATACAAAGGATTGGCGAGCTTAGGATTTCAGGATTTCTGATTCTTCAAAAGAAGAAGAGCATACTCTCCTAGTCCATGTTGTTTTCTCCCACAAGCACTTCAACCAATGTTCTTTCCCTCAAACGAATTCACTCATTAACTCAATCCTCCATGTCAAGTTTTTGATTCCCTCGCTTGGAAGGAAGAGAAAATCCTCTAGTGAGATCAAGAACAAGCTTAAGTTTGATTTAGATATTCCTAATTTATGAAAACACGAGTACTTGAAAGCAAAGTTTGTTTGTTTTTTTTCCACAATATTTAAGTGTTTTTCTTGTTCAATTATAATATCCCAAAATTTAGATGATGAAGTTCTTTTTCCCACAAAATTTAATGAATTGTGTTGTTCAATAACTTACCAAAGGGAATTAAACGGTGTAACTTGTTCAATTAGTCCCACAAACATTTAGTGATTTGACTTGTTCAATTACTTGTCCAAAAATGAATTAAACAATAAATTTTTCCTTGTTAATTTACTCCAAATTCCTCTCAAGTCCTAAATCAACTTTTGAGTTTATGATTTTCCTTGAAGGAAAAGAGCATACTTCTCTGATTGATTTATTAAATGATTAGAATTTGTATCTTAATTTGAAACTTTGAAAAACTAAGGACAAGTTAATTTATGAAAAAATTACAAAACACAAGTTAACAATTCTTTTTCCACCCTTTTTGAGAAAAAAGGGTATAGACAGCAATCTGCAAACAAGTATTAGGTTGTTTAAAAGATAGATACATAAAACATCCAAGGATTAATGGTTAGATTTGTCAATTTTCAAATTCAAAAACTAGATGCGATCCTATTTCCCCTAATTGCGACTGTATTTCCTGAAAATGACCCAAAATTCACTAGATGTGATGCTTTATCGGAAATGATTCAAGTTTACCAGATACGAGCCCCGATATCCTGGGTGCAATCTTATTTCCTGAAAATGATCCAATTTCCAAAAAATGAGCCTTGATAACTAAATGTGATCCTGTACTTGCAAGCAGAGAGATGAAATTAGCTCAAAATGAAGAATAAGATGAGGTAAAATCTGAGATTCAGTCCCACGGTGGACGCCAGAAATGTGTGTGTATTTTGTGGTTCCTATTGTGTGTGTATTTTGTGGTTCTTGCAAGCTACAACACAACACTTCAATAAGTCATTACATTAGTCCAAAACATAGAATAAGTCATCAAATCAAACACTAAAACTGACTTATTACTTCCTATCTAAGAAGAGTGTGAAGAATGCTATAATTGCCCTCAGATTATGCATTAATCAGTGACATTTACAACTTAGAATGAAATATTCAACTTGAAACTATCCTATATGCTCAAGAAATGGTTCATTTTAACTTTCAATTTGAAGATTATAACAATGCAATCAAGATTTACTCTAAAATGCATAAAGACTTCTAAGAATACTAGCACCATAAGTTTACTTCTAAAATT
>MU227747.1:2598062-2620499 GCA_018584345.1 Thuja plicata
GATTTAGTGATTAAAACCACTTAGGAGATTAAATTTGATTTAATGAATTATGCCAATAAATTGAAGAATTGTCTTGACATAATTAGGGGTATGATCACACTTAGGGAAAATAGGGTCTATGGTCACATCAGACCAAATTAGGGTGGTTACAAGTATATTTTTGTCTATTTCAATTAGAGATAAATGTTTAAAGTTGGTGTTAGGTTAGACTTAGATTAAATCTTTAGTTTAAAGTTATGTTAAGGTTCAATTAAAAATATGATTATATAAATATTAAAATTATTATATGTCATTTAGAATATGTATTAAATAATTATTATATTATTAATATATTATAATATAAGTTTTATATATTTATTATTATGTTGTTGTTTTTATTAATATATTATTATAAATATTTATACTATATTTTTTATAAGAATTTTTATTATAATTTTTAGTTCTTTTTTTAAAGGAAATTTGTTTTGGTGTGATTAAGGTAACTTTCTATTTATTTTAGTTTTAAGGTTGGGATTTTCTAAAATTTAATATAATAGTTTTAAAATTAATTAAAATATTTTTTAAAAAATTTTGTAAAGTTTAAATTTATTTTTAAATGGTTAGAAATATTTGTATTAATCATATAGAAAAAATAAAATAAAATTATTTTTGAACATTTGCATTAGCTAATAGTAAAAAAAATATTGTACTTTCATTTTATTTTATTTTGTATGTAAGAGTTGAGGTTATTATTATTTATATCTATTATAAAATTATGAATTTTAAATAATATTTATTAAATACATATAAAATATAATTAATAGATAATATTTATATATTTTATTTAATGTATTATTTAAATTATTTAGCATTCATTTCATTAGGCAATATGGATGAATTTTTAGGAATTGCCTACTATGCAAAATTTTTGCCCTTTTTGGTTAAAATATTCATTAAATTATAAAATTATAAAATTTAAATTTAAATATTAATCTTTAATTTATATTAGCTAAAGAGCATAGAGTGGATATAATTGTTTTCAACTAAAGTAATTATTTTTATATATGAAATAACATAAACAAGATAATATAATTATAATTAACATTAATATTATAATATATTTCCTATCATAATTCATATAGTAATTAATATATTATAATATTTTTATATAACTATTTTATTATATGAATTTCATATGTGACTTGCTAATTGAATGTGGTATCTCGTATTTACAAAAAAACTTTCTCTGTCGTCTCATCCTCTGAGCAATACTTTATGTCCAGAGGAGGCCTCTCGCTCGTGAGAGCATAGGCCACCGTCTCTAGCCCCTTTGACCTCTCATGTCATTGTATTTAATGGATAATGGTGAAGGTGTTAGAACACAGTCGATTGCAACATGAAGGAAATATTTCAAGGAGGTGGTGGATGAGCGACTAAAGGTAACATAAGGAGCAAAGTTTGTTAGGGCTTCTTCATCAAGTGGCAATGCCAGATCTAGAGGTAAGGGCTTTGGTATTCCATTAGTTGTTAGGCCTAATCTTCAAATGACTACTGCATTAGACAGTGAGAAAAATATATTAAAGGGCATTGCAATTTTATTGGTTGTCCAAGATATTTCCAAACTACCATCGCGTGCATTCATGAATGATTGGTTGCATCAAGTGTGGAACTTAAAAATAGGGTTTCATTTTACATTTTGCCACATAATTCAAAAGGTTTTATTAGTCATTTTTTTCAAAACCCCAGAAGCACAAAAAGCAGTGGTCAATAGACAATTCTGGAACATTGGTTTCTGTGCATTTTGGGCTTTTTCTTGGTTGGTTGAGGTCAATAAGGAGGAGGTTATTGCACTCTATATCCCTAGATGGGTCACAATTAAAAATGTACCAACTTATCTATGGAATTTGATCTCTAATTCCATCAAGTCTGTGGGTAGGGCTATCAAAATGGAACAATTTGTGACTATGTTGCCTCATATGGATTCTATATTATTGATTGTCATCTTCCTTGGCATTGATCTTCTAGATTCCTTGGTCATTGAGATGGACAAAGACACCATTTACTATCTTATTAAATTCTTAGGAGGGCTTAATGCATGCTTTGTTTGTTGTAAGGAGGGCTATAAGAGGAGGAATTGTCTCATTCTAAGACAAAAGCATAACCCATTCACACGACCTAATTCACTTAACAATTTCAGTCCTCAACCTGCTCACCCCAAAGATTCTTTTCCCAAACCCTCGACCTCGATGCAACCTTCCCCCTTTACCTCAATGAAACAACTACCCGTGGCTTCACCCTCTATCACCAACGTGTCTAAACCAGCCACAGTTTTCCAAATTATTGACCCTCCCAATCAACTCTCTGACCCCCTTCTATTTTCTATGAAGTGGTCACGAGTTCATATGAGGACATCTGTAAGGATGACATAGCATATAATCTTAGGATTCTTAAGGAGATTAAGAAACAAACTTACTTCCCCGAGAAGAATAAAAGAGGCTCTTGTGATTCCATGATCAAAGGTAAAAATATGAATGCATATCCCTCCTCACATAAACCACTCAATGCTCAACAACTAGTAGTAGAGAAGATTAGAGAACTTGTTGTTGTTAAGGATAATTTGGATAAAATGATTTTGGAAGGTAAATATTTTCCTTCTATTCCTAAAGAGTTTGACCTACCTATGGGGAGTATCATGACCCACCCCCTTCCCTTGGAAGAAGGTGATTTGTGCCAAATTGAAGTCATCTAATGCCAACAAACTGCGTGGATCCCTTGGAGGAGGTTGTGGTGAGTCCCATGATGTTGTTGATTAAGATGGTTTATCTCTTGTTAGTTGTGATGATGGTGAAGCCCTTGAGGCCATTAAAGAATCTTATGACTTGCATGAGGATGACCAAATTTCTAAATTCTCTCTTATTATCATCCCTGCTAATTAATCCTCCCAAGCTACACCCCCCAAACTAATGATACTGGATGTAGTCAAGGTGGTATTGATGATCTTCCTCATAGTGAGGGAGGTGATCCTGCTACTTCCCTTGAACTACTAGATGGATACAAATAGGAAGAAGAGGAGTTGGGTGGGTTAGAAATGGTCATTGTTCCCTTCTCTAATAATAGTGTTAAAGATTTAATGGATGAAGCCTTGTCAGACCTCAAAGGCAAGAAAACCAAAAGAAAGACCAAGGCCAATAAAGAGCCCTCATAGAATAATACTAAATCCAAAGCTCCTAGCTCTTACAAGCCCTCTTGTATGTTGAACACTTTGTAGAATTCAAGGTGGATAAAAAGAGGGAAATGCCTCTTGATTCAACCAATTCTAAACTTGGCGAGAAAACTATATCTAAATCTTTACCAAAGTGCTATGAGAGATTTCAAGGCCCTATGGATACTTCCCCATGAATATGAAGTATGCATCTTGGAATGTAAGGGGCCTGGAATCCCCAGACAAAAAGTACATTGTGAAAAGGTTTCTCAACCTATATAAAAACATGGATATCCTCTTATTGCAAGAAATTAAGGTTTTTCATTTCCACCTTGACATAAATCTTAAATATATTTGGAGAGATGCTATGGAATTCACCACTAATCATATTAAGGGTAAAGGTGGAGTTGCAGTTCTTATAGGGATTATGTGGAAGAATGATGTTGCCAAATGGGGATCCTCTCCCTGTAATATAGCAGTCTAGGTTATGTTGAAAGATTAAGATTTGACCTTTGGAGTATGCTTCATATACACTCCTAATGAGTACAAAGACATGGTGGAGCTTTGGAAATGGATCTCACAGTTAGAGGACATCCCTTGGATAATTACAGGAGACTTTAATAGGGTGGAAGGGCCTCAAGATAAATTTGGGGGGAGAAATTTTTCTTGGAAAGAAGATGAAAAATTCTTTTGGCATAACATGATTAACAAACTCAACCTATGGGACCCTCTAGTTGGTAATAAACTTGATAATCCGGGAGTTTGGTTTACTTGGTGCAAATTTTAGCAAAGGAAGAATAGAATTTATTTCAGGATTGATAGCTTCTATCCCAATATTTATTTCTTTAGATTTGACAAAAGCCCATGAGGCAACTATGTGAAAGTGGTTCCCTACTCATTGTTTGATCACCATCCCATTTTTGCATAAATTTCCCACAAGAATGGTGCCTCTTGAATTAGGACTAAATTTGAATCTGTTGCATTGAATACTAAACTTTTAGACTATGGGGAAGTCCTCAATGTTGCTTTCATCATTAAATATTTTAATTCATGGTCTCATAATGGCTCCTCTACTATTAATAACTAGAACCAAAATACTCATTATTGGAGGAGACTCTTTTAGATAGTTGGGAAAAAACTTGCCAAGGAGCTAAAATGCAAGAAACTACCCTTCATGATAAATTAATAGCTGCAGAAGAACATCTTTAGAACAACCCCTCAAAACTACCTGCCACTCTTGACCTTTCTCATACTAAGAACTCCCTGAGGAACATTCAAAACAGCACAATCCAAGTGTAATCGGGTATAATAAACTCTTGCAATAACACTGAAATCTCAACCACAAAGAGAATGTTAAAGCAATTAGTATTCTCAATAAAGAAGGAAAGATAAATAGAAAGCATAAACGCTTAATAATATGAAATTATTCTAAGAACATGAATATGCAAACCATAAAATCCTTCCTTGTTGTTCTCCTTCTTTATGCAATGTGGTCTCTCATAATTGAGCTCAAGATTATGCCATCATAACAATTCAAAGCAAATGTGGTTACCAAAACCAATGGTTTGGCTCTCTATTTATAAGATTTTTAGGATTCCAACCAAGATTCCATGATTGAAGGACTAGTTGACTGTGATTAAGGAGTTGAACTCAGAGTGAATAGGAGTTCAAATCTACTTGACTATCATGATTGGGGGATTGATTGACCTGTCAACAAATAGATTGGAGAGATGACTTGAATAGACCGGTAAGGTTGAGTTAACTAATTGCATGGATTAGAAGATTGAATCAAGACTAGAGACTTAACATATTGTTGGGGGAGGAATTAACAATGTGGATTGAATAGTTAGGAGAGAGAATTGTGGGGGAAGGAATTGTGATTGAGAAGCTAACTCAAAGTGAGTATGAGTTAGTAATTTAGGAGGATAATTATGATTTAAATTAATAATAAATTATTTATTTGCACATGTGGGGATATTTTATAAATAAATAATTACTTATTTATTCATGAGAGGAACTATTAGTTTAATTAAATAAGTATAATTTATTTAATCATGAGAGGAATTATTAGTTCAATTAAATAAATGTAATTTATTTAATCATGAGAGGGGAATAATTAGTTTAATTAAATAAATATAATTTATTTAATCATGAGAGTGGGATAATTAGTTTAATTAAATAACTATCATTTATTTAATCATGGGAGGGGAATAATTAGTTTAATTAAATAAATATCATTTATTTAATCATGAGATATAATTTGATTTTTTTATTTTTTATCAGTAAAAGGCCGAAGCCAAAGTTTTGTATTAAAATTTATAAAGATACATTATCTTCGTTCGCTGCGAGCACTGGTAGGAAAGAACGAAGAAGAAAACCTCCAATCTAGCCTGGGATCAAGGTCCAGAATAATTCTCTAGAATAAGTCTAATGTTCTAATTTTCCAAATAAAATAGAAGGAGGCATTCCTCCTTTTACAATTTGATCTCTTGCTTGGGATTTAACACATCCTAGCTACCCTTTACTATACATATAAGTTTTTCAGAATTTATGAACCCTCTTTCACCCTACTGCTGCATTTTGTGAGATATTTCATATCTTTCCTTATCCATTCTCTTCTCCATTCTCTTCTGATTAAGTTTTTTCTTGTACTTGCACATACAACACTTCCAGCAAACAATTATATCTACCTAGTTCATTAGTAATATGTTATATCCTGAATACAACTATATTACATACCATCAAATACAATTACATGCATTTCTATATAATTAATTTATGTCGATCATAATGAAATTTTATCATTGCTATTCCTATTTTCTTTGAGCCAGGAAAACATAATCATTCATCTACGCATAGTATTGCTAAATTATTATATTCATCGTTAAACCGAATGTAGTCTATAAAATAATATAGTTCATCCATAGATTCCTTACATGTCTGAGTCTATATTAATACACATACAGCTACTAAGAGTGCCCCTGACAAAATAGATCAAAATGATAGTCCATATATGCCAGTTAAGGTTATGGTTCCAAGTATAAACTCGGTTGTCAAAACAAAATAACTTTTTCGGTAATAAATAATGTAAAACTAATGCTTAATAGTCTAGTGATGAAATCTAAAGTGACCTTCCTAACTTGGCAGAAATCATCTGCTCTTACCCCAGATCTTACCCTTCAAGGAAGAAGGGTTCCCCCCGCATGAGGGAAAGCTATCCCGTAGTTTGAAGATGTCATCATTAGCATCATCATAGATAATTATTGCATGAGACTCACTTGTCCCCTCCTTAGTAGCTTCAAAACCTGCATTACTTTCTTCATTTAAATATGTGTTAAACCAGTCAGGGTTCTCTGGGCACTTGATATCTAATAAGGTCATCAGAAGATTTAGGTTTCTTCTCCTACTAACTAGGGATGAGTTGAAAGCCTCCCTACTCTCAAGCAATAAAATAGGGTATTGAGGGACAAAATTGTCCCCTAATAGGGATCTCTCATAATTCCTTGCTTTGGGAATCATCATAGCATCATCTATATTATGGAGGACAATGTCAATTCCACCTATAATGTTTTCTTTGAATATCTTTTCACAAATCGATTCTGCTATCATTTTGTCCCTTTCTATAAACATTTCCAAGGCAAGGAACATTGATGCTATGTCTGAGTTCACTCTAGTCCTGTCAGAATATTTTAGGTAATCTTTCCTAAAACTTTGATAGTAGCTTCTACCACTAATAAGTTATTGTGTTGGAGGATGCCCCGAATCCTCTGTCCTGTTATTTCATTCTTGACTTCAATTTGTCATTTATCTCCCCTGAGTCTGGTAGGGGTATCCATATCCTTTTTATACTTTGTACCTATATGTAGAAGAGAAGTGTAGCTTTATGTCTTTCAGACACTATTTCATATACTAGCTAAATACAGCCTTATAGTGTATATGATATATATAGACTTCGGCATAAATTTTTGTGTTGTTAAAGTAATAATATTTTAATCTAATGTAACTCCTTACCTATCCCAAGTTTGTACGTGTGAAATATCCTTTTGAGATTTTTTGGCCATGCTAAAAATCTTTTTTGTAATTAAATTTTATATGAAGGGTCTAATATTAATGATGCAAGGTATGCATATTTAATGTCAAAAAGTGGTAAAAAGCCTATATGTTGGAAGATTAGTGAAGGGGTAAGATCATCATTAATGAGTTTAATAATTATACTCCTTTCGCTTAGCTGTGAGGCAGATTTTACTTAAGTTCCATTATAGTGCACAGTAAATTTTCCATTAAAATTAAAAGATTTCAGGCTATGTCAGATTTAGCATATCTAATATGATCTTTTGAGTGATGCCTCCTTAGATTTTGATAGTAAATGGTATTAAATTCTTTACATGTAAAACCATTACTATGAATATTAGTTTCAAGAAGTCGTACAATCTGATACTTTTCTCTTTTAAAAAAAAAAAATTCTAGATGCAGAACCTTCAAATCAATGAAATATCAATAGTTTAAAAAATACCTTAAGGATGAAACCGATCATGATCCAAGTATAATAGTTTGATTGATACTTTGTCTTCAGGAAAGACTTCAAAAATGCTCAAGGAAAAGGAAAGATAAGAGAGCAATTTATGAAATTCCAAATTTTTTTTAAGAAAGGGGGATCAGTAGGACAGGTGTAAATGCTATAATGTTTTTGATAGTATATATTAAAAGAAAAGGATGGAGATTTAGCTCGTATTCCACAGAATTGGAAAAGGAGCTTCTAGGATACTTGACTTGAAAAGGGGTATGGGGAAAATAAAATTTTCAGATATTTCCTGTTCATCTGAAACTTTTTTCCACATAAAAGAACCTATAAAAGGTGTAATGTGTGAACTCTGTAGTTTAGCAAGGGAGGAAGGGATAGTGGGCAAATTCCAAAATCCTGACATTAGCTGTGTAAATTAAAAGTTGGGGTTTAAAAACTAGGAATAAGACTTAGGGAGAAGTATCATGACCCCCCTTATTTGGAAAAGAACTACTAGGACTAAGATTTCTGAAAAGGTGGCGCTTCAGAGTTGTCAGAAAGAAGGATAATGAATGCATTAACGCACAAGTTGGTGCATTGCATTATTGTTGATATTTCAGGATATCATTGAGAGTGTTGAAAAGGTTGGAAGCTGATAGGTAGAGGGAGAAGGAACTGAAGCCCTCTGAGGGGAAAGAGATCAAGGAACTTAGTGGTGAAAAAAAGATACTTTTTTGAGGGATACCAAGACATCGAATCCCTACATTAAAAGTTATGATAGTTTTTAGTCGCTGCATTGTACAAGTCTGGTATTTATGATAATGATATTAAATATAGAGTATATATAATAAAGGAATAGGTAAAGGTGTTGTAGCTGAGTCTTAGATTTATTCACCTATGAAAAGAAATTGTGAAACAGAAAAGCTTCATCTATATAAAATGGCCCTGAACTATAATGGCTATGATCATCTGAACGGTATTACTAGCGATTGGAAAGATATCGGTGATACCAAGTGGATTTTTTATGATTTAGAAGATTTGTATCGGTAAGTTCATATCCCACCCTTACATCCCATTACTTAGAAGTTGGTTGAGAGTGGGTTAATCCAAGCTGCAAGGTTTCCAGTCGCCATCCAAGCTCCTGAACTAATAATGGAGTGCATTGCACGATTCGACCCCAAAAAGTCGACAGCTATGGAATTCAAATGACGAGGTATTTGTTACCTTAGATAGACAGTCAATGCACCATTTTTTTCCTTCCAACCTGAGCAGAATATACTGACTGGGATTTTCCAATGTCTGCCTCATATCTTAACGAGAAGAAATCTAGGTGGAGAGGCGATATATCAGCCAATTGGTTTTGAACCAAGAGGGCCCCAAGCTCCAAAATCCAAAAGAAATTATATGGGACCAATCTGAAAAAAGAAATCATGGATATCTTAGTGCTACTTCATCACTAGCGGGGAAATGAGAGTTCCCTAAATTTTGAGGAGTGGTGGTTTTTCATCGTTCAGACCATCAATGTTGAAAGAAGATATATTGATTGGGCACAACTACTAAGTGATAGATTAATCGAAATGATCAATCTTGCTAAATGTATGTCTACCTTTTATATGTCTTCCTATATCACATACACTTTAGCTTGTGTACGTAGCTGGCCCAGCCTTCCAAGTTTAGAACAGTATGAGGAGGATATACAGGTTTATGATTACTATGCATGTTTGGAGATGCAAAATAGTAACAGGAGTTTCTGATGGGTAAATGATGCATTCACCATGAAATTATGTAGGGAGCTACAGGGATGCCCTGAGTGAAGAATGTCCCTAGGGGCTATGTCGATGATAACTACCTATGGTAGCCACTTTACTCAATATCTGGCATTTACTTATTTTAGGATTGAGGCATTTGACAATTATCCGTGTAAGTTACCCAGATATCCAGATGATAGATTCATCCTAATAGAGCTTTGTAGGTAGATTTTGGAGGTTAATACTAGGTGTGGTGAGTGACATAAGGTGGGGATATGATTTCCCATAATAGTTGGTCCTTATACCTGCTCCTCTAGTTCTAATGCCCATAACCTAGTTAAGTTTGCCAAAGCCAAGTATTCATTTGAATACTACAACGTACTCCAAACATACTTTGATCCTATAAATTTTGTCAAGGACAATTTGTAGCTAGGATCATGCTTCCACCATATCCCCACCCTGGAGGACTACTAGGCGAATAGTATGGATGATTTTGACATGAGGGAGCATTCATGGTCACGGTTCATAGTCAAGCGGATAAGACTCTATGGATTAAATATTGATGTGGAGGGGGTTACAAAAGATAGGACATAAATACTTTCACCCCAATATGTGGGAAGGATAAAGGGAACACCTCTAAAGACCAACAAGTTTGATGGGTCAGAACTAGATGATCTCGACCAAAGGATGGCGCCCATCCTAAAATGAATGATGGAGTGGGTGAAATGGAAATAGACAGGCAGACAAGGATCAAGCTCCACCAAGGCCATGCCCACCCCAACTCTGAGCCCACTCATAACCACTAGTAGAGCATCCAAGACTGGGTCATCACATCCCAATGAGAAATAGGTAGCCGATGGGGATGATTAGCCACCAGAGAAAGTCCATATGTTGGAACAAACATGCGGAAGCGGGTCACTGCTAGTAATCAATCTTGACACACATGAAGGCTCTCACCCTAGAGAAACAAGGGAAATTGAACTGGTTTATCCAAGAGAAAAAAGTGAGAAACCCAAAGAACTAATCGCAGGGGTATAGTCAACATGGACATAGAGGGCAACACATGAGGAGTAAATAAGCCCCATCCCTGACAAGATACCTTGATTCTCTGCTACAACCTCAACTGTGCAAACTCCGCCCATAGTGAGGAGGTTATTTTATATAGAGAGTTTGGCTACCACGTGGGGGGTTCTATCCACCCCATCTTGGATAGAGAAGAAAATCAAAAAAAAAAGGAGGAAAAGGGAAGAGGACATAATGCCTCCAAGTGACCTAATAAATTAGATCATGAGGGGTCCATCGGTGACAAAGGGAAAAAAGAGCGCCTGAATTTTGTCTTCACTAGGGAAGGATCTTGGGATAGTGCATGTCTATTTGGAGATTGCCCAAGCAAAAACGTAGGAAGAAGCTTCACCAATCACCTTATCTGATTATGAGGTGAGTAAGATTGATATAGGTCCCTCTCGTCATGATAGTTCAGTAGATATGTGGGAGTTTATACATCAAGAGGTAAGGAAGAGATTAGAAAACATAAAGGGGGACAAGGCAAAGCTCAAGTCTACTGTAGCTCATCTAACATAATATATCAGAACAACATTGACCCCTTTTTCTTCACAGCCTGGGAAACCATCCAATGAGACATTTGATCCTTTGTCATATACAAGTCAGGAGGTAATAGCACAGTTACATGAGGATCACCACCTGGGAAAAATAGGTAGGGATTGGATACAAGATCTAAAGGCCATGGGGATCCCTCTAATTGAATACCTTGGGGAATATTATAAAGTCTATGTTTATCTAAAGGATGTAGTGAGGAATGAGATTATGCTTCTCATGGAAGAAAAGAGAATAGTAGGGGGCCTATAGTTATTGTTAGAGGAGTTGATGAAGATGAAGATAGAGGATGTAATTTCCAAAAGGGTGATAGAGATAGAAGATGCTCCTCTTTAGAGGTGGAAATATTCCCTTTCATTCAAGAGGGATACTATAACGGAAGTTCACAAATAGTTAGAACATATGGCTAAAACCCTACAAGTAGGCATTGCACATATGGAGAAGTATTTTACCGAGATGGGATGCGGTTCTCATCATGGAACTGGTGACAAGATAATAGATGTTGAGGGTATGAATAACCAATATCAACTCGGTATAGACAACATTATCAGATCTATGGATTATCAGAGTGGGAGTATTGCCAAACTAACACCTCTTGATGTGCAGCTTACGACAACCACTCATAATGTCCAGGATATATCTCAAAAAATCAAGCAGATAAAGGATGAACATCTCATATGGATAGTGATGAATGATCAAGTGATCATCCCAAAGGATGAAAACATGACTCTAGTTCTCTCTACCATGGATCGATATCTAAAAATAGTGCAGACAAATGAAGAAGGTGGGCCTCACAAAGAAACTTACCAATGTTAATAGAATAAGTACTAGCTTTATTTGTTTTGTTTTACCTACCTTATCTCTTAATTCCTATATACTATAATGTTTTAAATTATCTAAAGAGGACAAAGGGCATGTCCCTCATGTGTTATACTATGATTTTAATTAGATGAAAGATTGCTTTACATTCTTAATGAAGGGAAAATGAGTCTGAGTAAGGTAGTTTAAACATGTTGTTATTTGCTTAATGAAATGGTTCATTGTAAATTTTGGTGGAACATGACTATCTACTAATAAATTCTTCTATTCCTTGATTATCTGGTTTTTCCACTATTTTATTTTGTTCTCTATAAATGTGGTTAATTGTTAATTTTTCAAAATCCTGGCAAAGAGTACTGGCTCTAGCCAACAGAGCATCTAATCTCCAGTTAAGGAGAGAACCTTTTCTCAATGCATTGATGATAATAGCTGAGTCGCCTTCAATTTCTAATTTCTTGCAACCTAAATGTCTACATAGTAATAGTCCTTCTAATAGAGCATGTAATTATGCCCCATTATTAGTCTCCTTTCCTATGTATTTAGCTAATTTTTCCACCTCCTTACCCTCCTGATTGTGAATGGAACACCCTATGCTATCCAAGCCTAGATTACCTCTAGAAGCACCATCAAAGTTTAATTTAATTCATCCTTCATGAGGTGGTCTCCATTTACATTCTTCTCTCTTCTTATTTTGTTGTTCCTCTGTTACCTATAAAAGGAGGGATAACAAGATCATGCCACTTCCCTCTCATTTTCTCATCCTAGTGTGACATATTCATTTTCTTTTTAACCTTGTTCATATTATGATTATTTGTTAATTCTACAATAGAGGCTTCAATTTTATTAATAAGTTGGCCTATATCCAATTCCTTGTCCTGAAAGATCCTCCTATTTCGTTCTTTCCACATTTCCCATAAAATGATTGAAGGGGCAATAATCCATAGTGAGCCATAAATTCTCCCTTATTTGAGGAAGGGCCACGAGTTTAGTAGATCAGTTATATTTTTTGAAAGCACTAATACCCAGCCAAGTTGAGAGCATACCCATGTCCAGCATTGAGTTGAGTATGGACATCTGAGAATTAAATGATCAATAGACTCCTCATCATTTTCGCATAAATAGCATATTCTAGGTCCATGATAGCCCATCTTTACAAATTTTTCCACTGTCAAAATATTTTTATGCGATACCAACCAGGAGAAGAAACCAAATTTAGGAAGACAATCTTTATGCCAACATAAATTTGTCAGAGGGGAGTCGGAGTTATTGATAAGTCATGATCTTAACAAGTTATAGCCTTCCTTGACTGAGTAATGAGATATAATTTGATTTAATTATTATATAAATGTAATAATTAGTGAAGGGGGAACATTAATTAAATTTGATTTTTTAATTAATTATAAGGGGACATGGAATAATTAAATAATATTTAATTATTTTGTAGACAAATAGGTGATGAAATGTTGATTAGACGTTGAATAATTAAAGTAATTAATTAAAACCACTTAATTATAAAATTGAAGGGAAATGATGATTTTGATCTTAGAAAATGGTAGAAAGACACAATTTATTAAATAATAAAAATTATTAAATAAATTAAAGAGGAATATTAGCAATGTCATTGCATTAGAGCAATAAACCATCTTTAGGTGTCTACATTTTGCCCCTCTTTGATACAATATTTTTTTAGGCGTTGTATCAAAGAATAATTTGATCAAAATAATGCCCTAGTATGCCCCAGTGGGAGAAAAGTGACAACAAGGTAAATGATGCCCCCTCAAGAGATTATTTATGCAAGAAAGGCATGACTAATCTCTTGAAAGAATATGATTAATATTAGATGAAATGATGCAAGAACATAATACTTAGTTAGAAGTGGAGAATATTGGTAGGTCATGATGATTGTTTGATCATCATTAGCCATAGTGATTGTTGATAAGAATCTTATCTTCTTTTGCGAAGGACCCATCCTATATAAGACTAGCGACAACATATGGTTTTAGGGAAGACATGCCCTATATAAGACTGACCAATAGAATGTTAGAATTGATTGATAGAAAGTTAAGAGGGGAGAGAATGAGGATGAATCCTTGATTAAAACCCTTAGATTATAGTAAACAGAGAGCTTCTAGTTTTAATAACCACATTTGAATTCCAACTAAATTGAACAATATCTTTCATCATTGAGCCACTTTTATTATAGAAAAATTGAATACCATCATACCTAGATATTAAAGATCTAGGCACAACTATCCTTTTGCATTCTAACTATAAGAAGGTAAAATGTAACATATAAATGTGTAATGTATTGTTGTATTGTAAGATGAATGAAATTTACATTTTGAAAGGTTTGGGGAAGGTAATATTCTCCTCCTAGCCCCAAATTTACAAAGGAAAGATCCAAATGCATTAACCACAAGAAAATGGTCAATGCACAAATGAAATCAATCGATTGGAAATAAGAAGAAAGAGTAAAACCTTACATTCCCAATTTTTGAGGAGGGAGAGAAGGAGAATGTGTAATAGATCTGAAATTATTAAAAACTTATAAATTTAAATGAATTGAAGACAAATACTAACCTCAAAGTATAGCAGATCTGGAAATTGCTATTTTCGGGTGTCTATACTAAGTTTCTAGAATTTTTGCAACCGAATCTGGAACAGAAACACAAAGATGGAGAAAACTTAGAAATATTTTCCTTTTCTTCTCTAGGTCAACCTTGACCCAAATATAATTCAACCTTGACCCCTTTATATTGACCTTGACCTGCATTGCTCCGATGGAAATTTTGTTCGCAGATCCCAAAAGTTTGCCGAAAAGGGTATCCAAATCTACTCTGTGATTTGTTGTTATGTACTTGTACCTGCAAGAAAAATAGTTTTTTTTTTGGGGGGGGAGGGGTTTTCCTTGGTCAAACCCTATTTTTGGAATTAACCTTATAGTAGAATTAAAATTGTAGTAATAAACAAAGTAAATAGAACAATTTACCTTGCTTATGTTGAAACCCTTGTGGAGGATTCAAATCCTTGGATCCACAAGTATGAATGTGCCAAATGGATGTAGAATGTATAATTTAGGATGTAGGATGTATCAAATCAATTTCATTAAGGTATTCAACACCAATCTTGAATGGATCTTGGAATAGGAAGAATCTTGAATGGATGTGGATGGAGAAATCTTCAACAAGAGGGCTCCATATAGCTTGAATCCTTCAACGGCTACCAATGGATCTCCTTGATGAATTGAATGCTTAAATGATTTGATATATTATCCTTCCATTATCATATCATGCCTTGTGTGCTTAGGTCTTTCGTGCTTATGTGCTTCAAGTCTTAGAAAATGAGAGGAGAAAGGCTTCCTTATATACAAGTCTAGGGCATAAACTTCTAAAGAGGTTGACATAGGAGAATTAAATTCCAGTTAGGCCTATACCCCTAGAAGTGTACCTGTATTAAATATCTTTTTAAGAGTCATTACTTTGGAGTCTGAAATAGCCAACCCGAAAGCGGGAAATAATTTTTTCCAAACCCCGACATCCGAAGATCTCTGGAATTTGAAATGTGGACCTTGGGTCAGGGTCAAGGTCAACCCTGACCTAGGTCAGGGTCGAGGTTGACCCTGACCTAGGTCAAGGTCGAGGTCAAACTTGACCCTGAGGTCAAGAACCTCAAGATTTTAGAGCATGATACCAGAAATAGGTAGGAGAGAAGTGGAAAACAAGGCAGAATAGGGGAAAAAACTAGATCCAATTCAAACACCCATTCAAGGTGTTTGACATTACCCCAAAACACCTACTCAGAGGACTAAACCAGTCCTAAATGAAAGTGCTTCCATTTTATGACAATACATTTAACCCCCACTTTAGCAAGAGTATGGACTCAATACAAACTCTTGGTAAAGGAGATCACAAAGAAAAGATAATATCATTGAAATCAAAGGGAAAAAGAAATCCTGAAGCCCCCAGAGACTCAAGTCTTTGTCAACCCCAAGATTACAATAAGAGAGACATCACCAGTCAAATAAAAAAAGAGAGAGGGTGTTATTACCTCGCCCAATGAGAACATTTGTTCCATTATGAATCACACAAGGAAAAAGTGCAACTAGAAAGATGGAGTTGAACCGCCTAGTGAATGTGGATACTCACTAGTCAACCCATCAAGGATTAACTCTCAAGAATATTCTATTCCAAAAGAGCAAAGTCAAAACTAGAGAGATTCAGTCTTAAGGACAACTTCCAACCTTAAGGGATCAAAACTTTGTAAATTGAAACTGGAGGGATCAAGAGATCCTGTAAGGTAAAAATCCATGCTTTTAGGATTAGTCTCTAATCCATAAAGGGAGAGAAATAAAAAAGTTGTAAGTTTGAAAATATTTTGAAAGTGCGTGTGTGCAAAAAGTGAGCAGAGCATATGCCCCCATGTTAAACTCATCACTAACACTTTAACAGGAGCAATGGATTTAACGAAAACATAAACAACTCCACTAATTATGTTTCTACTACGAGATGCCCCCAAGCAAAGACAAATTAAGGGAAATACCACATAAACATACAGAGAACACAGAAGGTATCTACCTACCGTGGGGTCAATATGATCATATATATATATATGATATTATTGGAAATGAATTGACGTAATTCCCCAAAGAAAGTATAACTACAATCACAATGGAGGAAAGAAAACTTAAGAGTTATGAAGAAGAGTCCTTTCAGACCACAACATGGAGACCAAAAAGAATCAGTGCTACCATGTCGCAAATACAAGTGGACTACACAAGGAAAACATTTATGAATAATAGCACAGGTACAACATAACATGAAAACAATAGATAGAAGAATAGAGATACATATAGAGGAATAGTACAGCAGGTTTGATTCCTTTATCACCTTGCACCAACAAAGTAACAAGGGTCGTATAAAAGAATCTAACAAACATTTAGCAAACACATTATGAGAGAAGCACAATAGAACATGCAAACACATAAAAGGCTACCATGAGGACAAGACAATCAAGCGCATGACCTACTCTCCCCATCTTGGTCTATATCATTTAGGGAAGGTGGGAAACAAGCAAGAGGGACTATATCCAACACGGTAGGAATAATAGCCAGTTCCAAACAAGGATCCTCTTGAGAATCGTGATTTTTGATACTAGGTGTAATTATCAATTGTGTTGAAAGAATATTAGGTAAATCACTATCAATATTAATAGTCTCATATTCATCATTAGAATCATCAAGAGTATCTTCTTCATCAAGATTAATCAAAATAGAATCTAAGATGCGAATAGAATCATCATAATCATTTATATTAACATCATTAATAACATTAACTTCTTCCAACACATTAGGCATAGGCCGGTCAAAATAAGGTAAAGAACTTTGAAGAACAGAGGCACAGGCTCTAGCTTGAGCCCAATGCTTCTTACGATGTTCATTAGCAAATCAGTTACATTTTGTCTTGTTTGATATATGTTGAGAACTAGAAGGAACAACAACCAGTTCCTTCATAGATTCTATAGGAGGATTAGTAGCATTTGCATAGGCTGAAAAGAAACACTAGGAGCTTGATTAATAGAACTAGAAGTAATGGATAAAGGAGGTATGGAAGGCATAGGAAAAATGCCAGAGTTAAGATCCATCTGAGGCATGCTTAACTCAACAATCTTGTGATGTTTATAGGCTTGATATGAGCGAAAAAGGTTATCAACTTGAGAAGAACATGAATTGGGTAATGAAGTCCAAACGAAGTCAAGGGTAGCACAATCCCTAGGCATAGAAGGTTGATATAAACTATGATTAATTGTTTTAACTTCTTCATCATGAATGAAATTAATACACTTATGGATAGGAGAAGAAACAACATGCATAGCAGTCAACTAAGGCAAACCAAGCTTAACTTGAAACTGGTCAGAAGTAGGGACAACAACGAAGGTAGTGTCCATAATTTTACCACAAAGTTCAGCAGGAAAGTTAATAAAACCAAATGATGGATATATAAAACCATTATGAGTTTGGATCCATACATTAGATGTATTATAAAAATCAAGTTGTAAGTTCTTCAAAAAAAGGTTTTCTTCAGTAATGACATTGAATAAGGATGTAGGATCAACAAGAAAACCATGCGTAGGTATCTTAGAAATCCTAGCATAAATGTAGAGGGGACCATCAAGAGATTTAATAGTCTTAGAATCATCAAAGGTGATCGAGAGTTCCTTAGGTCTTTTATTCTTAGGTTCTTTTTGAGGTTTAGGTTGAGGTTTCGATTTAGGCTTACATTGAGGTGGAACTTGAAGTTGAGGTTGAGGTGGAGGAACTTAAAAAGGACGTTGAGGTTGAGGCTAGGGTGGAGAGACAGGTTGAGACAAAAAAACATGCTCCACATGGTTAACAATATGATTGAGATCATCCATCTTTGAATCATAAATAATATCCACAAAAGATGTCTGAACAATGGTATAAGTATCATGTATAGGAAAAGGATTCGTATAGATTTGGAGGTTTTTATTAGGAGGAGAGAAAAATTTGTTCCCAGTACCATCAAAATATCAATAGATAAAGCATTAAAATCAATTAAGTCTTGAACCTTGTGTTTTAAAGAATAACACTTCACAGTATCATGGCCATTTTGATGATGGTATTGACAAAAGACTTTGGGATCAAAGGATTTTGATGCCATCGTAGTAGGAATAAGAGGTCAAATAGGAGGAAAAGTAATCATATTAGCATTCAACAACTTACTCATAATAGAATGTAAAGATTCAGAAAGAGGAGTAAACATACGATTCAAAAAAAAAATAGTGGATGCAAAAGTGACATTGTTGGATGCAACAACGACTTTATCAGTAACTGCATTTGCTTGTTTATTTATCTTGACATAGTTTTTAGGATTATGAAACTTTTTGGGATTAGGAGAAGCATCACTCTTATCAACTGGAACATGAGCCATTCGATTGTTTCTCTCAAATTGACTCACTTGTAATTGATAATGATGAAGCACTTCACAAAGTTGTTGAAAAGAGGTAAATTCAGTAAGCAGAATCTTATCTCTAATATCCTTTTGTAAATTTGAAATAAACATATGTTGAATATCAATATCAGGAATAGGATGAGAAATCTAAGCATACAAATGCTTAAATCTACCAATAAATTCAGTCAATTTTTCTTTAGTATTTTGTTTACAATGCATCAAATCAGTTAAGGACACTTACGGACCAATGTTATTTTGGAACTGTTGGATAAAGGCATTAGCAAGTTTTGGAAAAGAATCAATAGAATAAGGAGGCAAGGAATAATACCATTGCAAGGCCTTATCATGAAAAGTTCTAGCAAATAGCTTGGTTAAAATCCTATGGTCATGAACATGGTCACTACAAAGGATTTCAAATATTTTAACATGAGTGACAGGATCTCCCTTACCAGTATAATTCTCAAGATGAGGCATATCAGCTTGCTGAGGGACAGGAGCACGAATAATGTCTAGGGATAAAGGACTAACCATGTCACATGTAGGAATACTAAACTTGTATTGAGTTAAGGACGCAAGTTTTTGTTGTAAAGAGGACACAGTTTGAGCCAGACTAATGATTGTGGAATCATTAGAAGAAATAGGAGGCATAGAAACATTAGAAACACTAGGAAAAGTGTAGGAAGTGGTGGGAATGGAAGACACAACTAGTCAAACACTTGGAACCACAGTTGGAAGAGGATTAGAATAGGTAAAAGGAACACTATGGTTAGAAGGTTGTGAGGTAGGTAGAGATACCGATGGAACACTCATAGGAAGAGATTGAAGTAGAATATTCAAAGCTAGAGGATTGGAATATGGAAGATATGTAGTCATTAAAGGAGGAGTGTAAGTAGGAATACTAGGTAAAGGAATGGAAGAAGGTTCCACACTAGTGACAGGAGGAGTGAATCCTAGATCTTGAGCTTCTTGAGCTAAGTTTTGACATTTAAATGCACAAGATGAGTGATACCATGCAAGTTATTAATATCTTAATCACTATCATGAAGAAATTTCTTAAGGGCCTCTATAGCTTGAATAGAATCTTGATTATGGTTTTCTTGAATAAACCAATTTCCCATTTTATCAAGTTCAGTTGAAATTTTTTGGACTTGTTCAGGAGGAACTCTTAAAGCATCATCCTCATCATGAGATGAGTGAGAAGATTTATGCTCCATAGAAGGATTGGAATAATGAGTGATCAAATTATCATCTAGGACCCTAAGGAAAGGAGAAGAAGACTCTGGATCAAAGGAGCCCATAATTCTGTGACTTCTTATTGTATCATCTTAAAATAGAAGAACTTTCATGTTAAGAGAATTTAGTCATGTTTTTGACCTCCATCATATCATCCTCCCATTTCTGCATCATCCTCTACTTCTGTGCCTGTTTAGGACCCTAATTGGTCCTCTTAGGGCACCTTCTACCCCACATGACATATTTTCCAGGGGTTCTGGCCCCCTGGGTCAACGTCAACCTCGACCCTGACCAGGGTCCCCCTTTCAAAACTAGAAGCTTGTCGGCTGCCGGGGGTCATCCAAAATTTAGTTTTCCCGCTTCCAGGTCGGCTGTTTCAGGTTCAGAAGCGTTGATTCCTAAATTATATTTAATATAGGTCCTCTTCTAAGGGCATGGGTATAATTGGAATTTAATTATCCTATGTCGACCTCCTTATAATATTGTGCCCTAGTTTCATAGAAAAGGAAGTTTTCTCCTCTCATTTTCTCTAACCATCAACTAAGCGATATCGAGCAAAAAGAAGAAGTTTCAAGCATCCATTGTTCTACATGTTTCCAAGCTTTAAAGGTGTTCAAGTCTTCATCTCAAGCATTCAATTTCTCCATTGAAGATCAAGGATTCAATCTTTCAAGCCTTTGAAGGGATTAGGTGCAAACATTCAAGATTCATCATTCAAACCCTAAATCTAGCCATCATGGTGGTGTGATCTTCCTTCAAGATTCTTTGTGCATCCTCAAGACTCATTCATCCTATCTTAAAGGAGGATTTCAAGCATAAAATCATGGAGGTTTATGGTTTCTAAAGTCCAAGCTTTCATATCTTTCATACTTTCATACATTTGAATTACAATTACATATCTATTGAATATCATAGCTTCATTGTTAGATTCAATTCTACTACTTGCTAGCATTCTATACTTTATTAATTTCAAGGTTAATTCCTAAATTGTATTTTTACTAAGCCAAACCCATCCCCCACAACAAACAAACCTTTTTTTCTTGTAGGTACAGGTTTAGGACTGCGAATTTGAGACGAGATCTAGATACCCTTTTCGGCTTTCTTTCGAACGGTGCGAACAGATTCTCTGTCGGACCTGTGCGGGTCAGGGTTGAAATTATTGGGTCAGGGTTGAAATTTGTGAGTCAAGTTAAACCTTTTTCATAAGATGACATTAGAACGGAAAAATATTTATGGGTTTTGTTCGTCTCTGCGTTTCAGTTCGGGATCATCTGTCAGTTTTTCCAAAAATTGTCTACAGACCTCAGAAAACAACATTCTTTGATCTGCAATTTTGTAAGGTTGGTTCTTCTTCCTATCCTTTTCAATTAATATAATCAAACATATTCATTTAATCAATTAATATAATTTAATATATCCTTCTTGTTATTCTCCTTTCCAAATAGTTGATTCATTTGTGCATTAACTCTTCCTTTGGGTTGATCAACTTGGATCTTCCATTTGCGCATTTGAGGATAAAAGAGGAGCATCTTATCTTCTCCCTAATCACAATTTCAATACAAAATCAATACAATTCAATTAAATTTAAGGTAGGGTTAAGGAAATCAACATACTCCAAGTAAATCAAATAATAATTAACAATCAAACCACCTTATCCCTTTCCAACACCTTACATTTTGGTAACATCTATTTTTTATGTTACATTTTGGTGAACCCGCGATAGACAACTCCTTCTCTTTGGTTTTAGATTTACATCTTAGATTACAATTTGCATTTATAAATACAAAAACACTTCTTGCATTTTCATTATGAAATTATTTTGGTGTATGGCTATTTTTCTCATTATGCTTCTTTTACCATCTCTTTATAGTACCTATGATGTCTATGAGAGTGTTATCCACATTATCATGTTTGTTAATCTTCATGTTACACTTTCTTATGATATTTTAAGATTGACCAATACTAGTCTCCCTACTTTCAAAACTTTAATTAAGGATTTGTGTAGTGGACTTATTGCTCTTTTGGATTATGTGAATAATTTGGTAGATGATACTCCATTACCTAATCTTCCTAATCCTAATCTTAACCTTCCTAATCCAATCATTTCTAATAATCCCACTCCTATTCTTCCATCTTCCATCCCTAGTTCTTCTCATACTTTTGTTAAGGCTCAAACTATGGTACAAGATGAGGATGTGCAAGAATTTCTATATTTACCTTCTCCTTCTTATCTTATCCATGGTGAAAATAAAGGGAAATCCAAAGAAACTTCTCCTAGAACCATTGTTCCACCTTACACAACATTCTCTCATAAGCATCATAATCAATCATCTCCCATAAATGCTATGCAAGATAGGTATACTACTGGATACA
>MU227747.1:2658317-2681704 GCA_018584345.1 Thuja plicata
AGTCCACATGGGTAACTTCACCCACCTCTTCAATTCAAAAAGGTAACTCATAATTAGCTCTTCAGTTAACCAAACTCTATCTCCTCTTTACCAAATAAAGAGGTGGAGTTTACTGAGGACCTCTCCTATTCCTTTTAATCTCAACCGTTCATCTCCCTATCTCTAGGATTGATCTCAATCGTTCATTTCATCACCAATTCCTATATAATAAACCCTTCATAACCATTTGAAGGATCCAAGATTTCAAGCTCTCGTGCGCCATTACTCCATCAGTTTGGTTATAGCATCCAAGCTATCTTGCAATCACACACTCATTTCAATTAGCAAATTCTCGACACTTCTCAAGTCATAGACGCTGCCCCGCCAATACTAAGCATTAAGAATAGTGTTTCGGAAGGAGTAGAGAGAGACAATAGAAGCTTCAAGCATCATGGGGTTTGCATTTATTTGTTTTCCTTTCTCTTGCTTGTATATTTTATTGGTTACGTTTCATTGTTATTCATTTGGTAGTATTGTGTATTTGATTCATATCAATTGTGAAACCTTTGCTACTGACCCTTGCCTTTGGAAAGCTTGGGAATCCCCAGATCATGAAATAGAGAGGCGTTACATTTTGGTGAACCCGACGTGAAACAAACAACCTAAATATCTCTTGCAGATGAAGAAATAGATTGATCAACCATGGTCGTACGGTCATAAAATTAAAAATCAGACTTTTCTTTGACATTTGTATTATTTCGCAGTTGCTATTATTTTACCACAATTGTGAATACTGTGCCGCAATCGACTGGTTTAATACCGCAATTGATTGTAGGCTTTTGCAGTTATTCTATCCATTTCTTGTCTTCTTTCCTTTGGTATTTTTCCATAATTGTCTGATTCGTGCCGCAATTGCAAGAATTTTGTCGTAGTTGCCCGATCCGTGCCGTAATCGACAGCATTGCGTCGCAGTTGCCAATGCTTTACCGCAATTGACAGAAAATTACCACAGTTGCTAGAAGTTTGTCGCAATCACAAAAATAGCGCAATATCAGATCCAAATCTTTTGTCTATCTGTTTCTAATTTGACATTCTTTTCAGTTTCCGTGCAGGATTGTATCAAAGTCACCCAAGACCAAGAAGGGTAATTTTGGTAAGCATCTTTCGTTATTTCAAAGTTACTTATATCCTTATTTTGCAAATAATCCTTTTTGGTACTAACTTGTTTAAACAACACAAAACTAAAAGGAATTCATTTGTCAATTTGGGTTTAAAAAGAACAATGCTTTCAAAACATATCACACCTCATATTTTGGATTTGGGCTTAAAATTGACCTGGGGATTAAAACTGAACAAAGGCAAAAAATCTCTCAATTTGGTGCATTAAAATTGAACAAGCAATCAACACCTACTCTTTGGGCTTAAAATTGAACATTGGTGTTTGTATGGTGGTGTAGCTTAGTTCACATTTCAAAATTTGGAGCTTAATCGATTTACCTTGTGTCTTGATTTTTGGGTGCATTTGCACAAACTGTTAGATTACAAACCTTTATTTTTTTAGAAAGGCCTGTCTGGGGAATGCACTTCTTCCTCGGAGGACGACCTTAAACTGGTAATCCTTCTGATCGGTATATAAACAAGGCGTGAACCAAAGTTTTGTCTTATCTATCCAAGCTCGGGCGAGGCGTGTTGACAATAGTCTAGATCGGGTGAATATCCCTAAGGAGTCAGCGTGGTCAACTAGGCTCTTAAGTGAGTCACGCACGTACAAACCAATTGGAGAGACACCACGGACCCTTACTACAACCTTGTTAATTAGAGGCCAACCCATTTTACCTCTGAACATATACCTTATTATAGTGTAAGGGGTTGCAGAATTTCCCCCCAATATTCCCAACATATGTATCCCACGGTATTTGTGTAGTGAAAGAGATCTTCACTCCATGACAACAATACCTGGAAATGACAAAAACACGGGCACCTACGTCATGGACCTTTGTGTCCTAGTAGCGTGACAATTACTATGTGAGCTAACAGACATTCAAGCAATGGGCCAATAACATTGTATTTTGAAGTCATTGACCTAGATTAATCTGATTGTTCATTGTTGAGACCTCATGATAACCTTGCAACTTGAAAAAGTTGTAGAACATACACAATTTCAGTCTTTCATTCTTCAAAACACAGTGTCTATTATGCTTGTTCCTTTGATCAGTTTCTAAAAATGCAAAACAAAACATACAAACTGTCAAAACGAGTCAAACGTGTTAAATTCTAGGGTTGTCAACGTCAAGTATCTTGCAAATTAGAGGCATTATTCTAGAAAAAAATTCAAAAATATCAAGCAGTGTTATTTATCCTTTAGTCTTTTTTTAGACTGTTCCTCATTTACCGCAATTGCCTGCATTGTGCCGCAATTGAAGGAAGTTTGCCACATTTGACTTGTTAATTGTCGCATTCATTGTGTTTATTACTGCAATCGGCGATAAACTACCACAATTGACCAGTAATTTTACCACAATCAGTGAAATTGTACCGCAATTGACCATAAATACTATATTCCTATTTTGACCTAAAACCTTGAAAGAATTCTTCATTTGGTGTCCAAAACTAGTGTCTATCCCAGGAAAATGCGAAGAACATTGTGTGAATCTATAAACATTAAAGATTACCCTTTCTTTGTAGAAGCACGATTATTGTCAAAAGCATTGTTAGTTCAAAATCTCAGACTCGAAATACCTTGATCTCATCATTTCAAAATATCATCATCTTTTTCAAAGTGACTTTGTCTAAGACAAAGGTCGGCAAATCCAATCTTTTTATCATCACAACTTTGAGATCAAGTTATTATCAAAATCTGTCCTTAGAATTACCTTTGTCCAAAACATAAATCGGACTTCCTCAAGAAAAGGATCTTCTTCCTTGTTTGCTTTATATCACTTGTTTTAGTTACAAAACCTGGACAACGCTATGTCTCAAACACCTCATGACAGACCTTACACAAGGTCTAAGGCTAGAACTCAACCTGATGAGTCATATATCAACCGTTTCCCCGCTTGGGAGATAGAGCAAGAGAATGATCCCTTTGCGAATACTAGTCCTGCTCTATTCATTGAACAACCCCGTGGGGCAGCCCTTTTTCAAGATATGACAAAAGAAGAACTAGAAGATGTGGAACAAGATTCTTACTCCACAAAAGTAGTTGACGTTGTTGTAGAGAGGAACCCTGAACATTACTTAGCCATGCTAATAAAGAAGGGAGTCAAACTCCCCACTAAATTTAGTGTATCAACTATATGGCCCAAAAACCCTCTCACAGGTCAAAACACTAATCAAACACCTCAGATACTACCCATTGTGTCTCCAATATTTTCACCTTTGATCTTACCTACATCAGCACAGACTATATCTGGTCAAACTAAGGACCTAAACCAAGCCAGCACATCATCTAATCAAAGCATGACAGGCTCACAACTAAGTGCACCCATGGTCACTAGTATGCCTCCACCTCTAGTCTCAAGGCCAGGACAATCTAGCTCTCATGCTATGCCTTCCATCCCACCAAACACCAACTATTATGAAACCATGTCGCTACTGCAGTCAATTCACACTAGTCTTGGGATCAACACCTCATGCCCACAAAGATCCATCTCGGTAGGAATGACTTACAGTCAAGCCTCACCCAAAGCTACATCTTTTCCCATTCTGACACCAATCCAACCTCCACAACAGCAACCCCAGCTTCAGTTTCCTCAGACCCAACCTCTGCAACAACAACCCCAGCTTCAGTTGCCTCAAATCCAACCCCTACAACAGCAACCCTAGCTTCAGTTACCTTAGTTCCAACCCCTGCAATAGCAACCCCAGCTTCAGTTGCCTCAAATCCAACCTTAGCGACAACAACCCCAGTTTCAAAACCAACCTCAACAGCAGCAGTACCTACCCTAGCATTATCAACCCCAATTTCAGTCACAACAACAAACACATCAAAACCCACCATGGAATACTCATGTCCCTCCGGTTACAAATCACTCAGTGGGGAATCAATATCAAGTCCCTAGGATGAAATCCTATGTTCCTACTCAAGGGACATAGAGGTGCAGCCTCATACCCACCACGGCACAAAGGAATGTCCACACACACCAGCCTCAATATCAAATGGGCATGCTAATGCAACAAATGCAAACCCTTCAAACCCAAATGGTGGATATACAAAATCATGGGCAAACTAAATCCTATACCGCAGAGGATTTATACCCATACCCCTTTGACCATTCTCTTCACATGTCTCCATTCCCAAATCACTTCTCGGTACCAAAATTCAATAAATACAAGGGCAGTACCAACCCTATTGAGCATATCTAAGAGTTTTTTGCTAGTTGCATCGAAGTCGCTCATGATGAGACATATCTAATGCGATTGTTCCCACAAAGTTTGGCCAGACCAGCAATGGAATGGTTCTCACATCTACCTCATGGCATTCAGTCTTGGGGAGAATTGGCTGAAAAGTTTATAGCTCACTTTCATCATAACATCGAGTGCAAGGTCAGCATCAAGGACCTTTGCGACATTAAACAGAAATATGGAGAGTCTTTTGTGAAATTCCTATAGAGATGGAGGAATATGGCAAACCGCATAACATATGATGTGCCTGAACAAGACTTAATAGTCATGTTCATAGACAATCTAATTCTAAACATGTCATTCACAACAGAGTTACAGTTAGCTCCAAACTTCACACAACTTATCAAAAGAGGAGTTCATTATGAGCAGAACTTAGTCAAAAGAGGAATCCTTGAAAATCCCACACAAATGAATACAAATAAAAATGCAATGGAAAAAGCTAAGTGGTTGAACAAAAACAAAAATGTCACTAGTGATGGTGTCATTAATGTAAATATAGTCAACTATGCACAACTCATGGTATCACTACAAGGCGCACCTGTGGCCAACCAAAAACCCACAGTGCCCACTCAACAAGCATAAACCCAAAACCAACCTCCCCCTGTACAAGCGGCCACTATGTCAAACAATCAACAATAGAATCAACGCAAACCACAGTTTTAATTCCAGCAACGAGATTTCACACCATTAGGAGAGCCGATAGAATCAGCTTTACATAAGTTGATGCAATCAAACACTATCACTCTCCCATAAATTAGGGACTTTGAACAAGATGAAAACAAACCAAGGTGGTATAATGAAAAAGATTACTATGAGTTCCATCGTGTGAAAGGTCACAAAATGGCCAACTGCTACCGATTGAAGCACGCTATTCAAGATCTGATTGACACAGGGGTCATCGATGTGATGAATACTCAAAACAAAGGCACCACTGATCACACCATTTTCAATGATACCTTTCATGATCACAACAAGGGAAAAGCCTCTAGGTCTGGTGGACAAACAAAACAAGTTAACTATATATATGCAAACAGTGATAATGTCATCAATTGCCTCAATCCTTCAGATAGTCATGTGGCTACAATCACTATCAGAGACCAAGGTAACAATTGTGCTATAACAATGCGTCATGCTAGAGTCATCTTGCAAGGAGTACCATCCTCAACTACTACATCAACCAATCCTACAGCAAACTCAGATCCACAAACAAGCATAGTGGACCAACTAAAGCGCACACCTACCCAGATCTCCATGTTTGACCTATTGTGCATATCTCAATAGCATAAACTGGCACTTGACCAAGCACTTCAGAATGCAGTTGTCCTAAGGGACATAACATCCGAGAGCTTCCAAATGATGTTCAACCATATAGTAGCTAACAAACATGCCACATTCACAGACTATGATGTATCACCGCATAAACCCCTGCATAATGATCCTCTACACTTACTTGTCCAGATCCACAAAAGCATTGTCCATAGGGTCCTTGTTGATGGTGGAGCTGGGTTAAACATTTGTACTCTAAAGTTAATCAAGCAACTGGGCTATTCAGAATCAAGCATTGATGTCACAAGGAGAATAAATATCAGAGCTTACGGTGAAGATGAAAGTTCCTCTAAGGGTATTATCATTCTACATGTTCGCATTGGTCCTGTGGTCAAAAACACATCCTTCCAAATCTTAGACCTTGAGTTGGGATACAACATGTTACTAGGGAGACCTTGGATACATGAAATGTAAGTTGTACCTTTGACATACCATCAATGCATCAAGTTCCCTCACCAAGGAGAGGAGATCATCATAGAGGGAGATCCCAATCCATTCCAATATTGTAATGCGGTCCAAATTAGCACTGATAATAGGTACCATCAAACCAATATGCAAGCATCCCATCCTCTTCAGATTCGAATCGCGAGGATGTCACACAAGCAGCAGGAAAGATAGTAATTGAATAAAATGCAAGCATCTCATCCTCTTCAGATTCAAATCTTAAAGATATCACACAAAAAGAGGGAAATATATCCATCACAGACAAGGGATGTGGTGAATACAGATATGAAGAGGCCTTTACCATCACACACATGCCTCAAAGCCCAAGAAACCATGGTATGCCACAAACTGTTATAACAATAGAAATTTCATAGCCTGTTCTATTCATATGTCCACCCACCACCTTTGTCAGATGGGGAGACATAGCAGAAGAGAATCCTTTTGAACAAGACATCAACACCTGGTTATATCAAGACACCCCTGAGACAATCCGACCACCACTACCTTTGGCAAACTACAGTAATGGTTACACAATGATACAAAGATTTGGGTACGATGGTACAACTGGACTGGGGGAAAGGCAACATGGCATATATGAATTACCTCTCCCACCAACTTAGAGAAATACAAGAGGGTTGGGATATGGACAACAAAGCACTAGTCTTGTGATCCAAGACATTCAAGTCAATCAGGAACAAATAGCAGAGATGCACCAGGGGCACAACACAGAGCATGTCCTAATAAGCAACATATTAGTGCAATTGTTGCCTGTCGAAGAGGGAACCACACAATCCCTAATAAACCTACACATAGCAATCGATGATACCCAAGGAAGTGAGACATTGGATGAATGTTCTATAGAGACTGACTCCCATGAGTACGAGTGGAGATCCCTTCATGACTCCAAACTATCAATCCTGGATTACTCCCCTTGGGCTGACATTATCATAAACTTAGCAGACCTATTTGACCAACTAACTATTTCTGAACAACCTTGTATAGACAAACACATCATTCATCAGACCTTAAGAGGTGCGTCCACATCATAGTCCAATTTCGTAGGCACCATATCAACAGTCCCCTTTAGTCAACCGAAGCCAAACAGTAGTGAAAGTGTCTGTCTTATACACCCTGAGCTTATAGAGTGCGATCAACAAGGACCACCTGATCTAGATGGCTTTGAAAATGATGAGGCTATAGCTCATTTCATGGGACTGAGGAAAGGTATCCCATTAGGAGATCACAAGGCAGGATTCTCCTTCAACCTAGACAGAGTAGCATACTTTGGGGAGGAAGCTCCTCTTTCCAGCCCACAAAAGAAAAAAGAAAAGAATGATAAAAAGCTAAAACAAGACGTATCTTTTAGCAAAAACCTCACAGAGGTGCTAGAAGATGGAAAGAAGGAACTCCTCCCCTTAACAGAAGAGAAATTGGCCTTATTAGCAGAAGAGACAGAGGGCGTAAACTTGGGGGATGACAAGAACCCAAGAAACATATACCTAGTGCAATCACTCACTCCTGAAGAGAGAGAGCAATTTATCAATTTATTCAAGGCACGGGTGATCAATTTTGCATGGTCTTACTCAGATATTCCAGGGTTGGATCCGGAGTTAGTATTACATCATCTCATGTTGCTACCCAACACTAAACCTGTCAAACAGAAGCTAAGAAAGATGCATCCTCATGTTGCATTACTAGTCAAAGCAGAATTGAAAAAGCTCTTGGATGCTAAATTCATAAGATCTATACCATATGCAGACTAGATATCTAATCTGGTACCAGTTACAAAACACAGTGGTCAAATATGGATTTGCACAAATTTTAGGGATCTCAACGTAGCGTGTCCCAAAGATGACTTTCCTCTACCAAACATTGACATGATAGTAGACCTAACTATGGGACATCAAATGCTATCCCTCATGGATGGCTTTTCAGGTTACAATCAAATAAGGATCACACCGGAGGACCAACACAAGACAACTTTCACATGTCCTTGGAGAACATATTGTTGGAATGTCATGCCATTTGGTTTAAAGAATGCCGAAGCAACCTATCAAAGGGCCATGACAACTATATTCCATGATCTCATTCATAAGACAATGGAAGATTATGTGGATGACATACTAGCAATGTCCATACTTTGAAAGGATCATCTACAGGTTTTGGGGCCCATCTTTGATCGAATGTAGGAGTTCAAGGTTCATCTAAACCCAAAGAAGTGTGCATTCGGTGTCATAGCAGGAAAACTACTGGGATTCATAGTTTCACATAGAGGAATCGAATTAGACCTAGCAAAGGTCAAAGCAATATTGGAGATGCAACCACTATTGAACCTGAGACAACTACGAGGATTACAAGGAAGGCTACAATCGATCAAACGCTTCATAGCTCAACTAGCAGACAAGTGTCACCCTTTCCAACATCTATTTCATAAAGACATAAAGTTCATATGGACAGAGTAATGTGAATAGGCATTTCAGATATTCAAAAACTACCTTCTTAAGTCACCTATATTGGTACCACCAGTACAAGGTAGACCATTGCTTCTATATATCTCAGCAACGGAATCAGCGTTAGGGGTACTATTGGCACAACATGATGATGCAGGTAAAGATAGGTATGTTTACTACCTAAGTAGGACATTGGTGGGATATGAGCTAAACTACACGCCAATTGAGAAATCATGCCTCATATTTTTCTTCGCTTCCCAGAAGTTGAGACACTATATGCTAAGCCACCAGAAAAAGCTGATCGCATATATTGATCCTCTGAAGTACCTACTAAGCAAAGCAGTGCTCACTGGATGATTGGCGAAGTGGGTAATTATCTTGAGCAAGTTTGACATAGAGTACATAGATAGAAAGGCTATCAAAGGACAAGTGATAGCAGATCAACTGGCAGAGGCACCAATTCAAGACCACCAGCCTATTATCTCTGACTTTCCTGACAAATCTATCATGACACTACGACCGACAATCAAAGTATGGCAACTTTATTTTGATGGATCATGTATGAACCATGGTGTGGGGGTAGGGATAGTACTTATCACTCCAGATCATGATACAATTCCAAAGTCTTTCAGACTCAACTTCCCGTGCACCAACAACATAGCAGAATATGAGGCACTGGTAATTGGTCTAAAAATAGCAATTCAATGGAGAATCAAGAACCTAAAGGTCTTTGGAGACTCACAGTTGATCATTAGCCAGGTCAATAATGATTATATGACCAAAGATGAGAAGCTCATACCATACAGAGCACAGATGGAAAGACTGTGCACAAAATTTCATTACATTCTCTTTGAGCAAGTCCCAAGGGCACAGAACAAAGTGGCAGATGTGATGGCTACCATAGCATCACTGATTGATATGCCAGGTAACGACACCAAATTCTAGTTTCTAGTGGAGCAACTCTGGGTACCGTCACATCAGGCATCTATCATAGAATAGTGTGTGTCCTTGTTGGTCCTAAATCCCCATGGTACCAAGATGTCTATACCTATCTCCAAAACAACGTCTTACCCCCAAACTTGTCTAGGAACCAAGGAAAAGCCCTCATCTGCCAAGCCTCTAGGTATACCATCCTCTTAACTACTCTATATAGATGAAGTCTAGATGGAACATTATTATGATGTCTCACTTCCATGGAATCCCAGAAAGCTTTGTACGAGGTACATGAAGGAATATGTGGAACCCACGGAGGTGGCAACAACTTAGCTAAGAAAATAATCTGCATGGGATACTATTGGCCCACAATAGAGACAGATGCACACAAGCATGTTCAAAGGTGTAGATAGTGTCAAATTCATGGAGACCTCATCCATGTACTAGCCCAGGAACTAAATCCCATCACATCACCGTTACCATTTTCAATGTGGGGATTTGCCCTAGTGGGCAAAATCACACCTTCTTCAGTAAATGGACACAAGTACATCATAGCACCAACGAAGTACTTCACCAAGTGGGTAGAAGCAATTCCCCTCACTTACATCACTGGAAATGAAATAGCGATGTTCATACTTAACCACATAATCTGTCGATACGGGATCCCCCAAATAATCCTAATAGATCATGGTACACCTTTCCAGAACAAGGATGTTGAAGACCTATGTGAACAGTTACACATCAAACAAGGGTTCTCATTTTACTACCCTCAAGGGAATGGCCAAGATGAAGCTACCAACAAAACAATCTTGAATATTCTGAAGAAAATAGTGAATGAATCAGGGCGAGACTGGCATTTACAGCTTAGTCCCACATTATGGGCATACATAACTAGTGTGAGAACACCTACAGGAGCTACTCCTTTCTCCCTAGTCTATGGATCAGAGGTAGTATTACCCCTCAAAGTGGAAATCCCATCACTAAGGATATCCTTAAAGAACCTGATCACAGATGAGGACTATAGAGTCGCAAGGCTCAGTGAGCTAGAGTTACTAGATGAAAGAAGGCAGCATGCCTTCGACCACTTACAAGGCTATCAGAATTGCCTTAGAAGGAACTATCATAAGAAGGTGAAGCCAAGAACATTTGAGGTAGGAGACCTTGTCCTCATGGAAAATTAGAAGAATCAAGCAGAGCGAGTCAAACCAGGCAAGTTCGAGCCTAACTGGCTAGGACCATTTGTTATTGTCAACTCTACTCAGAGTGGGGCATTCATTCTAGCAACACCAAAAGGAGATCAGCTCCCTGGCTACATCAACAGCATGCACCTGAAGAGGTTCTACCCTTAAGGACTCTATGGTTAAAGAACTTATCTACATATTTAGAAAATACCAAAAAAAATCAAAAAATACAAATGTTACCTTGGTGAAAACCTGGCAATCAGGCACCTTGGTGACAACAAAAAAAAAGCAAAAAAATGAAAGAAAAATAAAATCCCTCTCTTATTGAAACCTGACAATCAGGCACTATTGAGTAGGTACCTTCGTGAAAACCTGGCAAATAGGCGCCAAGTGTTCAAAATCCAGCTTCACCATCAATGAGCTCAAAAAAGCTAGCACACACTTCAAACACAAGACTGACTACCCAAGCAATATCCAGAAGCGCAGACCCCTCTGAGCACCAAGCACTTACCCATGGTTAAATACTAGTCCACCAGACTAGGGGGCAATTCTAAATATCCTGAAAAAATCCTAAAAATAAAAAATCTCATCAAAAATCCTAAAAAGATCAAAACCAAGAGAATATCAATCGTCATCAAAAACATTCAGAACATTACAAAAATCCCAAAAGAAATAAAACCACTCGATTATCAAGAGAGCAAGGGGAAAGCACCCAGTCAATCAAATTGTCACAATCATTGGCTTTGCAAATCAACATTGGGCCCATCTGATACAGCTTGATCAGCTGCCAAAATGATTGAATCAATCTATCAATTATCACAATCATGAGCTTTGTGAACCAGCATTGGGCCCATCTGACATAGCTTGATTAGCTGCCAACATGATCAAAGCAATCAAATCTATCAATCAAAATAGTCACAATCATGAGCTTTGCGAACACGCATTCGACCCATCTGACACAGCTTAATCTGTTGCAAATGCGATCAAAGCAATCAAGCCAATCAAGCCTATCCAAAGAGTTGAACCAATCAAGAGAATCCAACTGCATTGAGGAACCAAACAAAAATGTTGACTAGGTCATTCAAGTCGGTCAGATGTCAATCTATATTTCAGGGTTATGTTCTTACACTACTCCAGGATCCACCATGTGAGGAGAGTAGCTATGATAGATTATGACGTATTTTCTTTGATTTTTGTATGTTGAATGTTCACTTTGATTTTAGGGCCATGATGATTTAGGATAAATGCGGTAGGCGCTGTCACTTATCTGGCAGCCGCGCAGTTCCACGATCTGAGCTTAACCCTGGGAAAGAATTGGACATTCCTTTCTCTTTGCTTGTTGGTTTATAGAATCAAGAGCTCACATCACTATCCAGATGGACTCTGAGTGCTTTGGAGTTTTATCTTGGTTTCTATGGTCTTTCCCTTTATGTTGCAAATAAGAGGTCACGATGCTATCTAGATGGACTCTAGGGCATATGAGTTCTATCTTGTTTTCTTGGCTTTCCCTTTTGGAAATCAAGAGCTCACAATGTTATCCAGATGGACTCTGGGTGCATAGGAGTTCTATCTTAGTTTCTTTGTTTTAGATTAATTCAGAGGACAAATGGTATCCAAATGGTCAATATCTGGGTGCTTTTGGATCTCTTTCTTTTCAAAATAGAGAATATAGTTGAACCCAGATGGTCAATATTTGGGTGCACTATGGGTCTCTTTCTATTTAATCTCTCTACTCCTTCTGCTATCAAGAGGTCATGGAGGTATCCAAGTGGTATGTGATCTGGATCATTCGACGCTCTTCTGGAATATTAGAAAATACAAAAAAGATGCAATGATGACAATTATTGGAAACAGGGGCAGAAACTTGAGAATATCATCCTCTCTATTAGAGCATATCTATCCAAAAAAGCAAAAAGAAAAATTTTCTATCATCACATTCTATTAGATCAATCTCAGAGAACATCTATCCAACTAACTTCTTTCTAACTAACACTTGCATTACTCAAATATTTTGTGCATAATAGATTGCATTCATTCCATTAAGTGTGAAGAAAAAAAAGAAAAAAACATGGTAGTTACATACATGATAAATCATAAAATCACATACATCCATAAAGCATCTCATATAAACAGACATTTCATTTACACCATCCTGCATAACATGTCGGTATCATAGGAAGAAAATCATCCATATACGGGTCTGCATAATAGAACATATTGCATATACATCTCATCATCTAAAAACAAGATCAACATATAGAATCATACATATAGAAAGTAAACCATTGCACATCATATCACAATGTAGCTACATCTCATGTAAATCAAAATGTCTGAGTACAAATAAAAAGTCGCAAATATGAACAAAGAAGGTAATCAACATGTGTATCAATATATATATCAGTGTATTGAGATACAAAAATGGTACTACTCAACGTATACAATGAATCACTGCAAAAATGGTACAGGGAATATAGTCAACAAGAACTACCCCCACCCTCGCTCAAAGGAGCATGAGGGGGAGGCATATCATAATCTGTCCTGTGAGAGGACTCGGGAGCTCTGATACCACTACTCTAAGAATGCTAAGCCCTGCTGGATCTCTGCGATGTTGTGTAGCTAGGCACTCTCTGCTCAGTCGAAACTGAGCCCTCATATTGTTGTCTCCAGTAATCGATCTCCCTCTGAGCCTCTCACCCAGATCTGTAATACCTATCTAGAATATATCTGTGGGTGACATCTTGTACACTATCAATAAAAGAGCGGACCTCGCTCTCTAGACTTAGCAGCTGTCACATGGGCCTCCAAAATGGTCGCACAAGCATCGGATAGGGAAAGTTGGACTTGCAAATCCTGAACCTGCTAGGAGAGTCGCTCCACCTCCGAGGGATCATCATCCATACCACCCATGGAAATGTCCAAATCACCCTCCTTTTCCTTGTCCCCTATCCCTTCACCTCCTCTCTATCTCAAAACCACATAATCATCCCCACTCTTCGAGCTCCCCCCAATGCTGCTCCTACTACTGCCACTCTCCCCCGAGGAACCTATCTCAGCACTCTGCTCATCAAGAGCCTCCACATCCATATCCACAAGCTCCACATCCACATCCTCAATAACAACCCTATCCTCCTCCCTAGGAGCCAAAACTATAGCTATCCGCCTGCGCACCCTCTAAACTAGCTGGGGTGCCTCCTCTACAGCCTCCTCCTCCAAAATGGCACCCAAATCGACTCTAGACTGGCCCCCACTCCGGCCACCTCTGGTCCTAACTCCACCTCCAACACCCCCNTCCCCCCCATCATCTCCTCTCCCCCATCCCCCATCTCTCCCACCATCCCTCCCCCTACCCCTACCACCATCTCCACCATCTCTACTAGCATCCCTCCCCCCTGCCACCACCTCTCCCTCCACCACGGCCTCCCCTACCACGCCGTACCCGACGGGCCCTCCTCATAACAGTCCTGGGAATAGGATGCGAGACATCTATCAAAGCAATAGGTCAATGCTGCAACCAGTATGCATCAAACTGTGGTGTAGTGCCTGCAAAAGACAAATTCAACTATCAGTACCAGAGCAGATCAAGACATAAAGTACAATAACAAGATATGAGCAAGAATAACAGAACAGAAAGGAAGTACATAAGAATATCAAAAATAACACAAACCTGGGTCCATAGTGGTAGAGGGCAGGTCCATGCAATAGGAAGCAACCCTAAGAATTCAGTGCAAGCAGCATCCAGTGACACTACAACACCCCAAACACGAGCATCCCTTGACCTCCGAGCAAAATATGCATATAAATCTGATACATCCTACTACTCTCCAAACTGATGTAACATGCTATCGGTGTTATGGAAACATATCATATGTACATGATCACTCACACGACCAATCAAGTATCTCCGCTATCGACAAAAGGGGAGATGGATGTCCTCTCCATCCCAGACGGGACAATCTCTGTATGGCCTCCAGATAAAATACAAAATCATATTTAGTTGCGCCAATATGAAAGATGACCCATATGAGTCTGAACAATAGCACCATCATACATGAACACATATGGCCTATCGGCTAGGAGAGCACGGGCACCAACAGGATGGCAAAAAACTATATGCTCCCATGCCCAAATCTATAACAAGGTGGCACCGCAGCCCAGTGACTTACCATCAAGGTAAGCCACATACAACATGTGGAAATGTATGTGGGCCAACATGCATGGGCCCCAAGCAAAGACGGTATGGTCTCGGACCATACTCTGTAGGACACTACCAAAACCAATAGAAAAACTGCGCTAACGACGATCAGGGCATAGAATCCCACATATCAGACTACCCAGCAGCGTGGACAGTCTATCAAGGCCTAATCCGAATCTAGACCAAGGAATGTCATAATCTCCTACAAGCCCAAGCTGATCCCGGGGTAGTCTAGAGAGCTCAGTCAAGGCACTAACACCAGTGCGTGTGGAATACTCCACCAGCTCACCCTAGATAGGGATTTGGAGGATGTGATACACATCCTCCAAGGTCACGGTACACTCCCCAGTAGGAAGCCAGAAAGTGCACGTCTCTGAGTGCCATCACTCTACAAAAGCGGAGATCAGACCCCTGTTGATCGTGATCTCAGGCATATAACATATCCAGTATAGACCAAGATCTCGAAGTACTGACCTCTCATCCTCGGTCAACTGGAAATGATACACGAGTCCCGCCGGTCTAGACTCCCAATAGCACAAGATACGCCCAGTGAATTGTAATAGAGTAAAAAAAAATAGATAATTATCAGTTTTTAGTCATTGAGGAAAGTAACAGAAGCTAAAACAAGCAGATAACAGACAAAGACATCATGCAGACAGTGCTAAAAACTCAATTGCGGTAATAAACAGAGGTAAATGTGGTGCTTTTAAGCGATTGCAGAACATAAACTACAAGTGCGACAGGCAAATTACAATTGCGGCATTTTATACATGCAACTGCGACACCTTTATCAAATGCGGTATAAAACTGGCAATTGCGGCAAAACCGCAGGCGATTGCGGCAATTAGGTAAATTTTTCAAAAAAGTACAAATTTTTAAAATAATAAATGGGGCAAAAAATGACACGCAAAGCATGAAAACTCACCAAACATCCAGAGCCAGCAGGTCTGTGGTACATACGAACTCGGTCGGAGATGTGCACTACGCCAGGAAGCCTTGCCATCGCTCGAAAACAGGAAGAAAAATAAGGCATACATCAGAAACCAACTCACCAAGATCTTAGGGCTCCAAATCGCAAAATGACAAATGAAGAGCTCTCTTAACTACTTATAGGGGTTCCAAAAAACCCTAATTTCACCCAGGAGCTCCGAAATTTTTTTTCGGTCCCCGGAAACTTCGACGGTCAACTATAGGGGCATTTTAAAGTATTTTTCAAATCTGTCAGCTACCCAATTCCACAAATTGCAGTTTCAACAAATTAATGCTCATCTCGCGACTTTTCGCTCAAATTTGTTGAGGGGGCATAAATACACCTACTAAATGCCAGGGCAAGCTGAGGCAAAATCAAAGAATCTTTGACACATTGTGACAAGTCACATCGCATCAAAGAGGGGAAAATGTAGACACCCTAAAATGGATAGGCTTGCGACTTTTCATTAAAAACACTAATTTTCATCTATTAATTAATGGTTTTTTAGTCATTAATTAATCATCTATTTTCCTCTAAATTCATTCCCCAAATCATCTAATCAAATTTCCCAAATTAATTAAATAATTACTTTTATTTAATTAAATAGATTTAATTGATTAATTACCCTTAATTGATTAATTAAACTCAATTTCCTATAGTTTAAATTCAAAATATTTAAACTTACTAATTAAATTCTTCCAATTAAATTAATTTAATTTCATCAAATAAAACAATCCTTAATCAAAAAGAATTCAATTATCTCACATGTTGAAAACAATTATTAAATAAATGAATTAAATATTCATTTATCTTCAAAGAGATAACTCCAATCAGATCACATGGGTTACTCCACCCATCTCTCCAGTCCACATGGGTAACTTCACCCACCTCTTCAGTTCAAAAAGGTAACTTATAATTAGCTCTTCAGTTAACCAAACTCTATCTCCTCTTTACCAAAAAAAGAGGTGGAGTTTACTGAGGACCTCTCCTGTTCCTTTTAATCTCAACCATTCATCTCCTTGTCTCTGGGATTGATCTCAACCATTTATTTCATCACCAATTCCTATATAATAAACCCTTCATAACCATTTGAAGGATCCAGGATTTCAAGCTCTTGTGCGCCATTAATCTGTCAGTTTGGTTCTAGCATTCAAGCCATCTTGCGATCACAAACCCATTTCAATTAGTAAATTCTCGACACTTCTCAAGTCATAGACACTGCCCCGCCAATACTGAGCATCAAGAACAACGTTTCGGAAGGAGTAGAGAGAGACAATAGAATCTTCAAGCATCGTGGGGTTTGCATTTATTTGTTTTCCTTTCTCTTGCTTGTATATTTTATTGGTTACGTTTCATTGTTATTCGTTTGGTAGTATTGTGTATTTGATTCATATCAATTGTGAAACCTTTGCTACTGACCCTTGCCTTTGGAAAGCTTGGGAATCCCCAGATCACGAAACAGAGAGGCGTTACAGATACATCTTTTATTTTTACTATTTTGGAGCTAGAAGGTGCCTTTCAGTTTTCATCTAATAGCCTTATATATTCTATTTCAATTTTATGACTAGAGGATTGATATAGCTCCCCAGAGCATGTTGTTCTATCCAATTCAATGTTGAAAATTTTCTTGTGTTTTCCCATAGATACGCCTTTTCTTAGTATGAAGCATTCAACAATAGCTTCACCATTCTCAAAAAATATCTATGGTCGGTGGATTTTATTGTTCCCAATCTTTAAGGTTGGGGAAAACCAAAGCTATATTGTATTTGGTTTAGAAGGATGAAATTAGGAGTTTGGAAAAAGTATTGACATAGGAATCAGACACTGACTCGTGATTTTTTGAGGAGGACGAGGATGAAGGTTTACATCGGGGCCAAATATTTCAATCCATGCTCGATGATTTGTTGGCCTATCTTGTAAAGATAGCCATGCAATGTCATTGTTAAGGTGTAAGGTGTTGGTGGTATCTGGGGAATCCCACTCATATTTGTGGGATTCTGTGTCAGAATAGAGTTCCTCAAATGTCTCGACTTCATTATAAACACAAGCGTTAATATCATATGGTAACGATATATTCAAAATGCCTTATGTCGGTGGTCTATAAACTAGGTCGTGATGCTTTATATTTTGAGTGGGTGGAACTGGCTTGACAATTCCTTATTCCTTCTTGCCTAATCTAGAGCATCTATTATACCCTTGCTTTTGGACAATGGTATACCCCCATCCATATGCATGTACTATAATTTTGACCTCAAGGGGTTATTGATGTGTATACAACTAGGAAGATAAATTGCCTTCTATGAATTCTTCGTGAATGTCTCCCCATCTTATAAATATTGTTGGTGGATAAAAAAGTGTCATCTTTTGCTTCCTTTGGAGAGGGTGTTTAGGCTTTCCATATGTATAGGGTGATATTGGTAGCTTGCCCATACATAAGAAGTCTTCATAGGAGTATTCTCCACATCTATTTTCTTTGACTTGGATTTTGAGATATGATATAGGTAGTTCAGTTGATTTTTCTAGGTCTGTACAATCTATGTGTTAAGATGAAGAGGCCATAGATGCCTCCTGATTGTTAGGTACTTGATTGGAAGTAGGTCCTCTCAGATTTATACAGTATAGAAAGGGATATCTATTATGAGGCACTATGATTTCAACTCCATCATGAGGAAATTTCAAACATTGATGATAAGTAGATGGTATCGCTTGCATGGAATGGAACTATGGTCATCCCAATAACATATTACAACCAAGCTCTAGGTCTAGGACTTGGAAGGCAGTGTCTTGTGTTTTGGACCTATTCTAATTGGAAGACTAATGAAACCTCAGGAAGACCTGTGTTCATCATAATATGCTCTATTTATGATCTTCTTGGTAACATATACACAGTTGTCAGTGTAGCCCAGTTCTTTTACCAATGTTAGGGTACAAACATTTAGACATGCACCACCATCTATCAAGACTCGTATGATTTTGTGGAGGTTGACAAAGACTTCAATATGTAAGGGATATTATGAGATTTTTTATGGATAGGAATATATTTCTCAGTCAAGGCAACATGTTGCATGGACATATTTCCTACCATGGCTTGAAATTCATTGACCTCTATATCTTTCAAAACATTGGCTTGTTGCAAGGTTGTATCTAATGCTTCTTTGTGATTGGGCGATATGCTAAGCAGTTCATAGATGCATATTTGTGCTAAGGTCTTCTTCAGATGATCTAATAAGTTATACTAACCTGATGGTGGGGCAGATGATTTATTTGGTATAATAGCCTTTGGCGGGGCTCCTTACACTGCGATTTTGGAACAACGAGTAGTAACAACACAACTAGTATCTGGCCTTCTGATGGTGATGGTGTTAATGGTCAGATCAGGCTTAGGTTTATTTTAGGTTAAGTTTTCTTTATTTTCATGTCCAAAATTGGATGCCTTACATTTTCCATGATCCATTAGTGGCTTTTTGAAGATTTTGTGATCTTGATTGATGTTGCACATATTTGTGATAACTTATATCTCACCGTGATCGAGGAAATCCTGAATAATATGCTTCAATTGCATGAAATTGGTTGTCTTATGTCCCTTAGTTCTATGGTAATCAAAGTAAACATTATCATTCTACTATGTATGTTTATCGGTACACTCATAATGTTTAATTTCAGGTAGGATGATTGAATGAGATTGTAGTAGTTTCTGAATATTTTCTCAAGAAGTTCTGCAAGAGGCATAAAGTCTCAAGGAGGAGTGATGTGCTTTCTTGCAAAACTTTTTTGGTAGGTCTAGTTAACTGCTTGGTTTTTCCTGTTAGTGTTGTTAACCCTCTGGGTAGTTTGTAATGATTGGGTTTGCTGAGCAGGTGTTGGTAGTGCTTGTATGTGTATGACTAGTTGGACCATCTTAGCATAAAAAAATGCCATCGTTTGTCACATTTTCATTTTTAGACCAGTACTTGGATTTTTTATAAGATGTTGAGTTACTATTCTCTTTCTTGATGGCCCCCTTTAGGGTGAGGGATATTTATGCTTTTAGTCCTTGTTCGGCTAGCTCTTCAAAGGTTTCAATTCGGTGGGAGTTTAATTCACACATCATGTCCAATTGAAATTTTTTGATGAACATATAGATCCTTTCTTTTAGAGGTATGTGGAAAGACGCCTTTGAGGTAATATTTATCCATCTTTTTAAGAATGAGGCAAAGTTTTCATTACTCTTTTGGTTAGCAGTGTAGAGATCTATTAATGTTACTTCCATGATAATGCTGTGAGAATAGTTGGATATGAATTTCTCAGCTAGTTCGTTCCAGGATCGTATCCCAGTAGGAAGTCTAGAAAACCACTCCATGGCTGGACCATTGAGACTATGTGGGAAAATTCTCATAAGGTAAGTGTCATCGTAGGCCACTTCTATGCAAGCCATGAAGAATTCTTGTATATGGTCCCAGGGATCACCTGTTTCCTTGTATTTGTCAAATTTTGGCATCTCAAAATTACGTGGAAAAGGTGGCATGTGTAATATCCTATCAAATGGGTAAGGAATAATATCAACAATAGTGTAAGGCTGCTTAGGAGTGCCTTTTTGAAAGTTAATGACCTGTTGTTGGAAAAGTTGCAGCAGTTGGGCAAAGGCTTCAGTGGGTGTCGGTGTAGATGGCATCACATTAGGATCAAAGAAAGTTGTCCCACTATTATAAGATGGTACATGATTATATGAGGGCTAGTAACCCATGTTAGTGTATATTTCCGACACATGTGATGGGATGAACTAAGGTAGTGGAGTATACTATGGTTGCAACGTATGCAGAAGATATTGATGTTGTGGAATGTGTTGAGGAGATTGGATGTATGGAGGTTGCTACTAAGATGGTGGAATATACAGAGGCTTCTATTGGGGTGGTGGAATATATGAAGACTGCTATTGAGGTAGTGGAATGTGTGAAGGTTGTTGTTGATGTGGTGGGATGTATGAAATTTGTTGCTGAGGTGATGGAATATATGAAGGTTGTTGTTGAGGTGGTGGGATGAATGACAGTTGTTGTTGAGGTGGTGGGACCTATGAAGTTTATTGCTGAGGTGGTGGGATGATTGATGATTACTGCTAAGGTGATAGGACATATGAAGGTTGATGATGAGGTGGTGGGATGTATGAAGGTTTTTGTTGAGGTGATGTTGTAGGGTTGGAAGTGTCAGACCCAGTTACTCCATGATGTTTCAAAAAAGAATCCAGAATCCTTGAGTAGCTGGGATTGGTGGGAGGTTGTTGTGGAGGTGCCCTTTGATTAATTTGGGGGTTTCTTGAATTAGAAGGAACCCTTGTAGGGAGACTACTAATGGAATATTATTGGGATGTCCCTTGAGTCACTAGTACATTTGAGGCCTCTTTTCAATGGCTATGTGTCACTTTTTCGACACCTTCCCGTCGGCCTAGCGACATAGACTAGTGTTGCAGTTTTGGTGTCAAAATTAATGATGGCTATGCCATCCATCGTTATTGCGATGGTACTAATCATCGCAATACAAGCTGGCTATGATGGTTACCACACTCTTGTTACATATTTTTAATGTCGCTATTACGACACGTAGGCATCATAATTTATGTGTCACTAGTATGACACGTAAGTGTCGCATATAATCTATCACTATTATGGCACGTAGGATTCGCATGTTATCTGTTGCTTTTTCAGACGTGCGACAAATTTGCTATACATGTGACATTGAGCCATCGGTAATTTTGCAACAGCCCGACGTCACAAGTATAACAAATTTGTCGTACGTCTAAAAAAAGTGACGCTTAGGTGTCGCAATACGAGCTAGCTATAATGGTAATCATGTTGTCGTTACATTTTATTTGTTGCTATTACGACACATAGCCGTCGCATAGCGAGGGTCAAAATTACAACAGTCGTGTGACAAATTTGTTATACATGCGACATCGAGCCGTCGGCAATTGTCGACGGCTCGACGTCGCATGTTTTTTTTAGTGTCGCTTTAGAGTTTTTAAGAGTTTCTCTTTGTTTTGAGAATAGTTTAACATTCTCTACTTAACAAGGCCAACCACGTGAAGGTGGAAACTCATCTGGCCCCTCCTAGGACACTCTTATGACCCTTTACGACACTTTAAGATCTCTAAGATGTATTCTTAGGGATTGTAAAGGGTCATAAAGGGTCATAAGGGATCCTAGAACACAATAGCTAAGAAACATAAATGTAGGCATCATGGTCACAATTGTTTGGAGACAAAACATAATTAAGTGGTATACCCAAACGATGCAACGCAACCACTACTCCTCTAGTTCTAAGTTGGCACTGCACGATCCAAAAACCATAGATAAGGAATAAATTTAGAGAGTGGAGGAGGGCCATAACAACCGAAATAATATACCTTAGCTCTCTAAATTTATTCCTTATCTATGGTTTTTGGATTGTGCAATGCCAAGTAAGAACTAGAGTAGTGGTTGCATTTTATCGTTTGGGTATACCACTTAATTATGTTGTCTCCAAACAATTGTGACCATGATATCTACATTTATGTTTCTTAGCTGTTGTGATATCTATATTTATGTTTCCCAACTATCGTGTTTATGTGCATGTTCTTTATGTGTTTGGCTTCTCTCCCTCCTCCAAAATAATATTTTCACACTCTGAATCGAGAATGCACGTGTAGCTACGTAGAATATATAGTGTTAGAAGGCCCCAAATGTTTTATAAACCACTAGTGCTGCGTGGAACTGCATAGGATTGTCACCAAAGGGTGTTTCGAATCAGAGAACTCCCTTTCACTTAATAATTATGAAGCCATTAATGGTATACTAATAGTTTAGGATTGTAAGTTTCCATTGATGGCTTCAAATTACCAATCAAAAGGTGTACAAAAGACTTAGCAGCTTCCAGAGCCTTTTCCTTGAATGCATTATACCCCTTTTTCTTGACGGATTCATCTTCTCGCTGAAGAGTTCAGTTGGAATTTTACCTGAAAGTTTGTTTAGGTTGAAGTAAAAAGGGAAAATCTCTTATAGAAGTATTGGTATAATTTGGATAGCAAGGATCATCCAACAAATAAAACAAGAACGGAAATAGCACAACTTAGAAGCAGAAGACATACAGACATGTCTAGTGATCATATTGTGCTGAAGTTGGCACCTGATGTTGTTGCAACGACTATAGACAATAAATTTTGCATCACTGCCTGATGTCATTGAAGTGTTGACCCGGGGTTGAATCCAGTATGCTCCTGTATGATCCAAAACCTGCAAGGAAGGTCAAGATGGGGTTAGATCCAAAGGATCTAAGCAATGCATGGCACCCTATTACTGATCCTCATCTACAATTACGCATGTGCATAGTCAAGCCATACACTTCTCCTTGCCTCTCTATTTCCTGCACTTGTATATATAGCTACACAACTAGATGCATGATATAAAATTCATAGTTTATTACATACAAGATTGTAAGATAAGCTACATCAATAACTTAGCTAAATCAATCATAAGGTATTTAAAACTAGTATCGTA
>MU227747.1:2738344-2778092 GCA_018584345.1 Thuja plicata
ATTGGCATAGAGGCAACGTGCAATGGCTTCATCAGCACGCTCTCTTGCCTCCATTTTAAATGCATTGTCCAATGGACCTCTTTTGCGGGATGTCATTTCTACTTCTTCCTCATTCTCTTCCGGTATAAGCACTTGCAAAAATGGATGTTGGGAGGATTGAATTGGTTCAATGGGTAATTGTGTTTTACTTTTATTCTTTCCGGATGGAGGTTGATAAAAACTTTTTTTGGATCTTTTAACCAAATTATTAGCAACCTCTTGTTCTTTTACAAAGGATGCTATTTGTGCGTCTGACATCCCTTTCCCACTTTTGCCTTTGCACATAGACATCCCTTTACCAGAAGGGCCCATAAAATGAAGTTTGACCTGGGAATATGAGCTATTGAATGGGTTGCCTTTGTTACTTTCACAATATTTACACTTCCACATATATGAACCACCTCCTGCAACCTGTTGTATTCTTGTGGTATGTCTCCACAAAGGAGATGCTGCATCAACTTTGAAATTATCACCTCCTTCCCCTGCCACTGAACTTTGACTACCGATGGTGGACATTATTGCACAATACAATGTAATTTCTTGCTTTGCTAATAAGATATTAAAAAATTAAATAAACTTAAATTAGAAAACAACTATGAACAACAACCAAACAAGTGCAAAAACATGATACAAAAAAACTAAAATGGATAGCTAAATTTGTTTCTTTACTTCTTTTAAAAAAAAAAAATTAAAAAAAACTTAGAAAATTTCTTCCCAAACTTGAAAAAATTCATCAAAATCACAAAAAAATCCATTAAAAGACTCAAGAATGGGATCAAATGCTTACTTTAGATGCAAAAAACGCCTTTGTGGAAGCAATCTTTGCCCTACGAACGATCCCTTTCAACAAGAATCAATTCGCCTTCAACAAGCAAAAATGGAGAGCAAATGAAAAAAGACTTAGCTGCAAAACAAATTAGATAAAAAATGTTTGGAAGACCTCTTTTAGGGTCGTTTTAGGGTTTAGAAGGAAAAAATAGATTAAAATATTCTATTATGCACATGTTTTAATATAGTTTAAGTGGCAAAAATATTAAAAAAAAATGAAAAAGTCTTTTTTAAAAAAAATAAACTGGGCATGTTGCCCGCAGATGCGCTCGGATGCCCTGTGGGTGCCATCCGGAAGCACATCCCAAGCGCTCGGATGCTTGTGGATGCTTTTGAGAAGCATCCACAGGCATCCGGGTGCCTGGGCGCTTCCAGGTGGCACCTAGCTGGCATCCACTCCCGCATCCGCATCAACTCGCACCCGCTTCTGCATCGGCCAGTAGACAGTCCGCATCAGTAAATAAGATTTTTGGTTCTGCAATCCTTTGAAAAAAAGCAAAATATAAAAAAGGTAATAACAACAATGGTTTTGGATATGCATCGATTTCTATTTGCAATTGCTCCACAAGCCATTTTGATTTATCTTTAGTATTTATGAGCTGGCAATTAATATTGAATTATCCATGATTGATGAGTTGACAATTGAAAAATATGGATGGATAATTTAGTATCAATTGTCAACTCATAATTGTTAAACTGTCTTATGGAGCAATTGCAAATGGGACACACACACACACACACACACCCTACTGAGGCCCACACCCTTAAAACAAAAGCTATCATAGAAAGAGCTGCCAAAACAGGCAGAGGCCTTATGCAACAAATAGGATAGCAACTAGACAATATAAATAATAAACCTTGAACCAAAAAACCTATCCCAGTATTGAAAATGGGCAAGTAAAAATGATGTTAGAGCTGCCATCCTGTCCTAACAAATTGCCATGGAAAGAAAAGCAAAGTAAAATATATCCAGGTGGAGCACCTCTTTAAAATATATTCTAGGGGAAATAGGACCCTTGTCAGACAAGGCAAAGAGTCTGGCACCCTTTGGGGCATACAAAACCACTGGATACTTTTCACCAGGAATCCTGGCTCCAAATTCTTGTTCTTATAGCAGCATCTTCAGACAAACCAGTTGAGGAGAAAACACTAGAAATTTCCATTTGTCCATATTGTGAATAATGCACAAATGGTGGGCATATTTTGCCAAATCATGGTAAAAATTTGCCAGCACCTCCTGTTGATAGACCGTCTGGAAATCATCCCTTAATGCTATATCCTCTTCTTCGAAACACACTCTGCTAGTAGCATCTTGACCTTCTCCTTCCATTCTTCCAGTCATTTCCTCAAGGACTTCTGGCAGAACCAACTTCAGCCTAAATTCTTGATCAATAGAGATCAGAGTCCTCTTCTTTCCAATGTTGCCAAATCCTGTTGCCCAATAGCCTTTTTAATTAACTCCCTTGTCACCCTGTCAGGTTCATTGAAAATGTTATTCAGTCTCCTATTAGAGACCACCTTGACATTAGGGCTGTGAATATTGGTGAAAAGTGCCATAATCCTCAAGTTACAAACTGAAAAATTAACATGCGAACTTAAAATGGGCATTTGCATGTTCATATAGGATTTTATTAACCACCACATTTTATTCTGTAGCCGTCACATTTTTTCGAATATCTAAAAAAAATATCGAATACTTTGTTGGTCTGATAATGCAACTCCTCTGATAGAAGTTTATAGGGTACACCAATATCCCTTTTTGAGATTTTTTTTGGGAGAAAAAGAAAGAAAAATGTTACTATTCAGAGAAGAAACTGGCAAAATCTCAATGTGTGGATCTAGAGCTTCAAGAGGCTGATTTGAGCATGTTAGAAGGTACTTGGATTTTGTGATGGCTATAGATCAATTGGTGCAGTCAAAGTTCATCCACGAAGGTTTGGAGCCAGGGTCTGACACCACATTGGAATTTAAAATCCTTTCAAATGCACATGATTTGTAGGATTCAAAGCAATCTCTCTCTCTCTCTCATGCCTGTGTTCTATGATCTTAGAATGCCCTTTTATGTAAAAATGAATGAGAAGTCCAACTGAGAGGAAATGCTATAACTAGAAGATTTTCACCCAGTCAAGCATATACTTGAACTAGAGTTGAGCTAGAGTACAAGCAGTCTGTTCAGGTAAAGGTGATTGTTACAATGATAAATGAGAGTTAGTCCACTGAAGAGAATGTTTTTGATTACGGTAACTGCAGGTTTTGAAGGGGCCTCGAAACCCTTTAACAAAGCTAAAAAAAGATAAGCATGAGAAACCCAAAACGACAACTATCTATCACAGACAGAGACAAAAAACCAAAAGGGCTAAGACCCCAGATATACAATAAAAGGTACAACCAAAACATCAAAAGCTGATACCAAAAAGAAACTTCCAGCCAACCAGAACCAAAAAAATTCCAGCACACGAATCAATCCAGCAGTTTAAAACACTTCTCAGATTCTACCATCTGGTTTTCCATATTCTAGATTTCCACCATCTGATTTTCCATATTCCGGATAGAATCCCGAAGATTAGTAATATCTTTGACTTGGGCCGCTGTCTTCTTTGTAGTACTGGATTTGGTTCTGGAACCTGGGCCTGAAATATGGAGATCCTATTTCCCCCTTTCCTCCAAATTTGCTCTCTCATTACTGTTCCCTTCCAGCAGTGTGTGCAAAGCTTTCAAGTTATCAACAAAAGCTTGCATGCCCAATTTGATGATAGTAGTCAGCTTCCTCAACATAATGTTGTTGTTGTTGGTTTTCTCAGTTATCGGATTTATCCTGTTATCAATCATTTTACTTATCTTATCATCCAGCATAGTGGTATTACCAGTTACCTTTTCAAAAACATCATTACCTTGCTGATACATTTCAGCATCAGTCCTCATTTTGTCTATGATCTCCTCCAGCAAGGTGTTTCTTTCTTCAAGGTCCTTGCACTTCCCCTGCAACTCCTGAATGTCATCCTGGACCCATTTGTCAATATTATAACCATACATTGCTTTATTTCTGACAGCTTGAAGAAAGGAAATGTTGACAATTCTTTTGACCTTAAAGTCCTGATCCCAAAGGTCTTCTTCCAAGCTTCTTTGCTTTTGATCATTATTTTCCTTCTCATCAGCATCGCCCATAGGGCTCTTAGGAGGAGTTGAATTAATTTCACAGTCAATATGCTCATTCTAGGCTTCCTTGTCAAGGTCGACAAAGTTTTTGTCATTTTGGACCTTTTCCGACTCTTCCACTTTATCAGTAGCAATATTATCCTCAACATTTCCAGTATTTGCCTTTTCAATTTCACTTTCCTCAGGTTCTTCAAGAACCGTCTTAGCCCTGTTCTCCAGAGTATCTTGGTTTTCTTCATTCATCTTATCAGACTCCTTATCTTCCATAGAATTGTTCTGATCATTGTCAATATATGTTTCCATCAAGTTGTCAACTTGTTCAATTATCTCCTCAGAGATAGTCTTTTCCATGTCCGTGGTATACTCAGTAGCAATATCACCTTCCTCACCCGTAGGCTCAATGATGGTAGGGTTAGCCTTCTCAGAATCCTCTCTATTGCTCTGCTCCCCAACTTTGATTACCTCGTCCTCAGAAGAATCCTCCTCCTGGTTATCCTCAGTCCTCATACCTTCCACATCATCAAAGATAGAGAGCATGATACAGCTTCCACGGGGCCTTTAGGGGTTTTTTTGTTTGTGGCTTTCTTTCCAGACGACATCTCCGCACTCTTTCTTTTAGCATTATCTATTAGCTTGGGGAGCGGCTCAGAGATGTGTTTTTTAGCATACTTCGCTATGAGAAGGATGAGCCCCTCATGCAGAATAGGGGAAGCCCTAACTCTGAAGTCCACTATGCTCTAGTTGAGCGAACTAAGCAGGTAAAACGGGAAAGACACCCTAATATCATGTCTAAAATGATTAACGAGCACAAAATGGTAGTTGTAGACTTTAGAGTACCTACCATCAAGCGTGAAATATTCCATTATCGCTCTGATTACAAAAGCCCAAATGCGTTTGATGTTGGACAAGTTCACATAGTCCAGGTTGCCTTTGACCAGCATAGCCTGCTCCTTATCGGACTTAGGAAAGGTTTTGTAGGCTTTATTTCCCACTTTCTTGTCTTTGGAGAAGTGCATACCATCCAGAGGGAGCCCTGTAATCTCTGCCAGAAGTTCTACGGCTAGGGTAAAAGATTTACCCAAAATATTAACTTTGCCATTCTCCCACCCTGCAGCAAAAGCCTTCGTGATCTCCTTATCATTACCATGCAGGCGTTTCAGGTATCAATGCACTTTGCCCTTCCTTAGCTTTCTCCAAACATCTTTCTCCTGCACCCATTTACGCTCTGCTGGTTCCTCTCTTTTTAAGTCTCCAACCATAGCTTCTTCCTCCTTAGTGATGCTGGATTCGCTTAATTTCATCAACTCCTTAGCAATAAACTCCAAAATTCTCAGACAACAACCAGTTTGCTTTGAATAATTGGGGCTATACACTAACTGTCTCTTTATGACCCTGAAAGCATGCGACGACAGAGGGTAATAATTGCTATAACTCTTCACTTGGCGCTTCACCTTCGCCGTACTCCAAATCTGAGTCCCATCATGCGTTATGATCAGTAGTATTAATAAAACCCACCTTGTGATTAATTCTGTCATGATTAATTAACAGGTTTATTTCATCATTTATTTTTGCTGAGCCGTGCCACTTGTGAGTGACGTCACATCTAACTCCAAGGTTAGCCAACCCGTCCCCCACTTGGTTAGTTTCGTGGAAATTGTGGGTTACATGAAAGGCAGTAAATTTCGAGGCCACATCATTAATTTTGTTAATGATTTGCTTGATAGTCCATGACGCCTTGCTGTTAACTTTAATATTATTGATGATATTAAGAGAATCACCCTCCAGCCAAACTTTTTTACATTCCAGCTCTTCTGCCAGCAAAATCACATTAAGGGCAGCCATTGCTTCGGCTCTGTGATTTGATTGCACTCCCAGGGGAGCAGCTATAGCCTCAACACAAGTTCCCTTCCAGTCTCTTATTATTCCACCTCCTCCAGCAATTCTCGGGTTGCCTTTTGACGCCCCATCAAAGTTAACTTTAACCCAATCAACAGGGGGAGAGGTCCAAGTAGCAATAGCTCTCAAATGTTTTGATTTAGGATCAATAATATTAAATTGCCATTCTCTAGTGTTCACAATCTTAGCAGCATTATTATTACTAGAGGATATGATGTTTTCTTCCAGTGCTCTACAAATGTGGTTGCCAACAACTTCCGGGCTGGAATGTTTTTCCCTGAAGATTCTGTTATTTCTTTCTTTCCATATACGCCAGCAGAAGTGGGGAGGAAACTAAAGAGAATGTTGAATGATAGAGTTGACTGGAGTTCCTATCTTATCCTAAGATTAAAGTAAATGACTTATTTCTTACAAAAATACACATTAAATTTTTAAACAATCAACATGTGGCTAATTAAAAATACAACTCCTTTGTGAATTACAAAAGATGTATTCAAATGATGCAAACATGTCAATGCTTTCTTTTGGGGTCATTTGATTGTTTGCATCTTGCAGGGTTTTCCAAACAGTGTAACTTCTGATTACGTACCTTTTCAGATATGGGACTCTCTTCAGGTAGAGACTAACATCCAAATTATATCATGTTTTTGATTTATTATCTGTATGAATTGTCTTATTTTAAAAATGATCATACTTTTGATTTTAGTTATATCATTGGTTAACTACTTGTGTGCAGGGCCTGTCAACGTACATTCGGTGCATGCTTTCTACACAAGTAGGAGAGATCCCCATGTTTTGACTTTATGAGTTTGTTTTACAGATTCTTAATGATTTTAGGGTTCATAATTTGTGTTGCTAATAACAGTTAAATAAATTCATAGGCTCTTTTGAGTGCAATTGGGGTTGGAGAGACAACAGCAACAGTTGTTGGTGCAACATTTCAGGTAAAGTATGTGCAAGTGAATTATTTTTGTTTTTGGCATTCAAACATATGAAGTCAAAAGCACATGGACATTAATGTTTTGTCAACATGAGCACAACATATAATTTCTGTGGCATTAGGTATTTGGATTCATAAGCATCTTGTTTCATTCCAAATTCTGCAAGTAAAATTTTTGTTAATAAAACGTTTGTATGATGAATAAAAAATAGATCTCTTCTTGGTGAGAGTCGGATTGTCCATAGTAGCATTCCATACACAATGTCTTAGCATGGGGTGGCAAAAGTGTAATTGGAATTCAACGACTTAATTTCGAACTGGAAAAGCTTGGAAAAAATTCGGATAATTAAAAAATCATGTCAATTAAATATGTATAGAGATTAGGAATAAACATGATATATCAAAAGAATTTCAACTAGAAAAAACCAATAGGATTAAAAAAAAGTAAAATAATTATTTTACTTTATTTAAGGGGTCTATTGAAAAACATATGGTTGGTCTAAAATATTAGGCAAGCCCTAATGTTAGTGAAGATAACTTACTATAGTAGGGGCAACACAATCTTTTTTATTGAATCTGTAAATCACAGAGATTGCTAGATCTTATCCAAAAAAAATTAAATCTGACAAACATAAATTTTTTCTTAAAATTCAGTTCGTTTGCCATAAGTTTCACTTTACAATCCCTTTGATTAAATGTGTATAAGAATAGTTTCAAACATACGTCTCATATTAGTTTTTTCATAATTTCTATTAAATATTGCCTAATAGCTTCCAGAACATGTTGTGGGCTATCATGTTTTGGTTCTGCTATCAGCCATCACTGTTATGTAGTGTGCTGTGTTTTTAGTTTTGCTGCTTTGCTTCAGCCTTCTGCTATAAGATTTTAGACTTTTTGTTAAATGTGTGACAAGTCTTCTTTCATGTGTTGCATCCAAACGAAGAAATTTGAGTGTTTGGTGTCGGGTTTTGCCGGCATTGGGTCTTCTGCAAAATTGCATTGGCGGTGGCAGGTGTGCAGGCGGGGAGTGTTATGCATTTTAATTTTGTGTTTAAATATTTTTGTTTAACCTTTCGGTTGAGCTCTCAATTTTTAAGTTACAAATTTTTTAATACTAAACCTTACAAGTTTTTGCTTTAATTTATAAATAATAACCTCCTAATAATATCCATTATGTATTATTTATTTTTAATATATTTAATTTAAAATGTTTCACTTTAATATATTCAAAATTTTAAATTTTAAATTTTAAAATAAATTGAATTTTTACATATATTTGAACATTTATATTTTTAAAGTCAAAGCCAGAGTTGAGCTCAATTGGTTAAGTCATTGGACTTTTTTTCTTGTGGAGATCCAAGTTGAAATCTCCAAAATGACATCCGTTGAATAATGTTGATTTGTAAGTTGAATAAATTGTTGGCATTAATGTGGGGAGGAGGTTCCCTGTTGATGATCTACATTCATTGAGCCTGTCAAATTTTTTTTTCCTCTTACAAAACAAAAAATAAATATTTAAGATTTGGTATATTAAAAATATTTAATGTAGATTTTTTCATTTTGTACCATATTTAATATTTTATAATATATTTAGATTATTGCCTTTATTTGAAGGCTTAGGTGAGGGCCTATCAATCGGGTGTTGGGCATAACTGTAGCCAACTGGACCTGTTTACGTTGCTTATAAGCTAAGTTGTTGATCCTAGTTTTGATTCAGATTCGGGTTCGGATTCGGATGCCTGGATTTGGCAAAATTTTTTTTTGGGTGGGTTTTGGTACTGAGTATATATATAGACATTTTCAAAAAAATAAAAAAATTATATATATATATATATATATATGTATGTATGTATATTCATAGATTCATACATGTAACATGTTCACCTTATATATACATGAATATATACATTCATAGATTCATACATGAAACATGTTCATCTTATATACATGAATATATACATATATGTCCCGGATTCATACATCCATACATACATACATACATCCGGGACATATACATACATTGTTACATATACATACATACATCTGGGACTTTCATATATATATATATATGTATGTATTCATATTTGTATACATATTTACATACATCCAAGACTTATATATATATATATATATATATGTATGTGCATGAATATATATATGTATGTATTCATATATGTATATGTCTCGGATTCATACATGTAACATGTATGTATATATCTTCTGTAGTGTTCACCTTCGAAGAAAAATGCGATAGCTGTAGAACAAAGGAAAAATGGTGAAAAATGCTTGAGAGATGAATGAATGATCATCAAATTACCAAATGCATGCTTTATTGGTGGAAATTAGGGTTTAGATGCTTTATAGACTTTAAAAAAAATAAAAAGTTGGCACGTGGGACCTGTTTTTGGGCACCCACAACCTTGGATTCCCGCGGATTCCACCAGATTCCGCTCGGATTCCGGCAGGATTCTAGATGGGAATCCTGTCGGAATCTGGGTAGAATCGGAATCAGGCTAGCACCCGAACCGGGATTCGAGGCTAAAATGAAGTATCCGTTAACTCAGGTTGTAAGAATCCAACCAACCTTGAACCCACATACAAGGGCCCTAGTATTAGATAAAGTCATTGTTCAGTTTTGCCCTTGTTGGTAAGAGAGAAGAGGCGGCCAAACACCACTCTTAGTTGCTGCTACAAGCATCTCCTTTCATTGTTTCCTCTGAAAGTGCTTTCGTCAATCCCCAACAACGGAAGACAATGATTGGGGCGGGCTCAATGTAAGATGTCAATGTGCATGGTTGGGGGAGGAGAACTTGAGTTGTTGGTAAGAGAGAAACGAGTCGGCCAAACACTACTATTTAATCAACAACAACAATTTTTCTCGAACTTACCTCAATGTATGGAGCTTAGTACAATAAGAATAGACTGTACTTGGATTGTCATGGCTCTATCATGGGTTGCAAAGATAGCAGATGAATTCGCACACAAAATTGTTTGAATATTAGGTACATTGAATCTTCTTTGTTGAAGAAAGTAAGTAGCTGTGATTTTTCATGTTCTTAGGGGGGGCAAAATTATCTCAACCTTGTAATGGCTAGCTGCATAACTGCCAATGGCATTCCAATGACACATTGGATGGCATGACAAAATAGCCAGTCAATGGCATAATTGGGAAAGTTGGAAGTACTCTATCTTACTCAAGGCCTAATACCACCCCCGGTGGTTTTGAATAGGCCGAGGTAAGTCACCTAGCTTCTTATCGGTGGGATGAGAGCAGTTAGTGGTGGTACGATAGGTAGCGGGAGGATAATTATAGTGCAATGGGAGTAAAGTGAGCAATCCTACAACTCGACCTAACACCGTTAGTCTATCTTACACTACCTTCCCCACCCAACAACTCTCCATTCCACTTGTACTGCCCCAACTTGTGAAACAAGACTTCCAACTTTCTCACTAACCTAATATCACCCTAGCTCCCATCCCTTTCATCAACGTGAACCCAACTTAATCATTCCCACCTTCCATATTCCACCCACAAATTTAAGTTTTAAATGTATTTAGACTTTAAAATTTTAAAATTCAATTTAATATATTAAAAAATTGCAGATTACATTATTTAAAATTAATCATGATTTTTTTTTTCCAAATTTTATTAGTTGGTGAAGTTAGTTATGGAAAACTGTAAGAACCCTTGTTGGTTCTAACTCTGACAAAAACCAAATTGCTTTACTTTTCAAATGTTTGACATTTTATCAAACACTTTGTAGGCAAGCTCTGATACCACTGTAAGAACCCTTGCTGGTTCTTTCACTGTTTTCAATTGTCTCGAATGAGATTGTTTTTGCAATTTATAATTTTTGTGTTTTCCTGGGAATTGCTTATTGGATTGTTCAATAGCATATGAAATTCAAATACAAAGCTTGAAAATCAATTGCACATTACCACTAAGCTCTTACCAACTTAATTCATTAATAACTTTCCTCAATTCTTCACCAATAGAATATACAAAATAATATCATGCATGTAGAATATATTTGAAAGCAATATAAATTAAACCTGGAAATTGAACAGTGCAACTCGAATTATGAAATTTTCTAGAAATGATTCCCACACCAAACTTGCAGCTCAAAACCCCATAGAATTTGCTGAAGATATGTAGTGTGGTATTACAATGATCTGTGGCAGCCTTACACTTCTTGACGCAACCTTTTTTTTTTTCTTCTGAAATTGATCCACCCAAACACCCCAGACGATCTGCAATTTTTATTTGCTGAGTCCGTTTCCAAGCACATTAAACCCTACGCCCATTTTGTGCACACTCGGCTATTGATAATTAGCCGCTGAGTTAACACAATTCACCAGCCTTTGTCGCTGATTCAAAGTGTTAATAAACATGCAAGAATCTCCCGATCCCTGCTGATAAATCGCTGAAACCCTCAACCATTCACTCACAAATTCATAAAATATCAAATGCACAATAGAATGATTTGCTTTTTTGCACAAGCATTGCTTTTATAATAATAAAAGATGTCTTCTCCAAGACACCAAAGGCAAATAACTTCTCTCACACACTTTTCACTAAAGAGCCTTCATCAATACACTTTTCAATTAGAAGCCTTCATTTAATAACTTTGAATTAATAATAAATAACTCCAAAGCTAAAAGCTTCATGAAGACACTTTTCACTTAAAAGGCTTCTTTAACACACCTTTCACTTAAAAGCATTGCTTTTAAGATTTAGGATTATATTCCATGTGAATTAATGATTAATACCCCCACTAGGTGCCCAAAAGCAATTTATAACTTAAACTCAATATATACCATTGAAAGTGCTAATATCATCACCGACTGAATATAGCATCTAGGTGCCTTCCAGAAATGGAAACTGCCATCACTGACTTACTAAAAATTGTAAGTCGACTAACTAAGACCCTCAAATCAAGGCGTTAGCTCACGAAGCTCGCGATGATGAGCTAACTTCTGTATATTCTTGGAACTTGCTAAATTGGGGACATTACAATCCTCCCTCCGCGAGATTGCTTGTCCTCAAGCAATCGTCGAAACAAGGCACATATCGATCCACCCGGATCCCAAGGATAAGTATGTATAATGTCCTAGGCATCACCTGCAAATTCCTGTGATGACAACTCCATCCACGGAGCTTTTCTGATCACACTGTCATCATGCCAACCATAGTGATCCACACAATCCGCAGTGCTAATCCTGCCTCCCCCTGGATCCCGGTAGAGATGAAACTCACATCCATCCATAACAAGGAAGAATGAATATCTGATACCATCTGATAGACCAGAACTCCCTGCACACCCTACCAATCTGCTCTGTGTATGAAGTCCATCTGTGCAACAGGGACAGGTACTCCCAAAACAGTTGTACTATAACCTAGATATCCATCCTCTGCAAAACCATCATGGATATGCTGACCCTGCAAGTAGCCTCCTGCTAACTTGGAGTAACTAACCCCATCAACTGCAGATGGAGAAAACCAATCGCATAAAGGATGGTATGAACCTGGAGCCAACCCACACCGACGTGTAACCAAATCCTCAACCTGTGGGTCAAAAGAGAAATGATGAGCGCTCCTCACTGTGTAATTACGGGAAAATGCTCCAATTTCTGTCAGGGGCTCATTAATATCAATCCGAGAATCAAGAGGTGGCTCCAATCTCTGACTTTGAATAACTGGTTGGGCAGGATTCTGGGTAACCCTCTCGGCAAACCCAACCACAAAATCCCTGTGAGGAAGCATTGTAGTCAAACTATCTACAATCTTTCCCACGAAAACTCAAATACCGCGAGAACCCCGGATGAGAGTACCCTCAAAGACCCCGAAAGGTCCCTCCTGCAATTCTGGACTCTCAAGCAGGTACTCCATAAATGACTCTGTGCAGTAGAAATTATATGCAGAAGCATCAACCTGCTCCCCTGCAATCCACAACTGATCCCTCTGAAACCGTGGCACTACCAACTGCCTATCGCTATTAGTTGTATGAGATGAAGTAAAAGAACTACTTTCGGCAGAAGGAAACAAATGACCATGAGAACTCGTCTCCAAATTAGATGATACCTTGCCCATATCCTGTGAATCAGAGGGAGTAGTGTTAGGAACTGGCACACAACTCTCTGATGAATCCACTACTGCTACCTCAAGCCTCTCAACAACATGTTCTGTATCATCCGTCATCGTGCTAACTACTGGAGGACCTAATACCACAAGAAGCTCTCTGCAGTCCTCCACTGATGCACTCATCTCCTCTGTATCTACTACACCTGTACAAGGATGGATGTAATTGTGTCCCCAACACATCCATCACTGCCATCCGTGGAAGCCGACTCACCACCAACCACCACTGTATGTAGCTGAACTGAATTTGTGGCTGGCGTAGATTGCACTGGCTCCAACTCCAACTTCATAGTCACCTTCCCCAACTGTATCTGCGACTCCTAAATAGCCAACTGGGTGCTCTTTAACACCCTCGAAGTTGACTGAAGCTCATGGGTGAGCTCAACTACCTCCTCTTTCCCTAACAATGCCTCGTAACAAGTGCTCCCCCACTCAAGCAGGTGTTCCCTGTTAGCTAACAATTGTACATAACTCTGCCTCAAAATTTTGATAGCCTCTCGAAGTGAATGAATCTCTGCTAGGGAAAGATAGCTACCACTATGCTCATTTGACATAGGAGCACCCTAACTGTAAACAACCAACAACTGCCGGATAGCATCATAATGCTCAAGAGCTGAAGACATATCTCTATTGCTCACCCTCAGCTGTCCGGACACAAGATGTCTCTGCATGCCCCGGCTCCCCTGTACACTCTCTGTTTCACTAATCGCATTGTGGTAGGAAACCGTATCTACCAGACTCACATCATGATCACTCTCCTCATGTGCACTAACAACCTCGCACATGTCCACCAACAAGGTACTGCCACTGGGTACCTCTACAAATACCTCCTTTGAAGAAGTGGAAGCCACTGCTGTATCAAACTCCTTGCACACATCTGCTTCCTCATCCTCATCCGTGAGGCCCTGTAAAACAGGATCCTGGGACCCATCACTATCAGATGACAACTTTGAGTCAACACTCAATGTCTGGAATGATAAACCAGATTCACTGCAGCACACATCATCCTCATACCAAACATCAGAGGTATCCACAACACTATTATTAACATTGTCTAATTGAGACCCCTCTGCTATCTCTTGCTGCATACATGACTAAATGTCATCATGTGAATCAACAACATCGGGGCATGAATCTACATCACCTGACTCCTCCGTAACACTCGAATCACGAGTGTCATCACTGGGTAGCTTCATGCTCATATCCTCTATACAGGGGAAGACTGCTGTCTCCTGCATTGACCCAACACTTTCGACTGCTGCTATAAAAATTAGAGCTGTCAGAGCTCATATCCTCCTCACAGTCCTAAAAAAAAACACCATCATCTAAAGAATAAGAACCCATCGTGGCATCGCCAACATCTTTCTCACTCACATATCCACAACATCAACAACAGGCTCACATAAGGGACTGCTGTCCTGAAAATCAAACCCTGTAACACTAGTACTACTACCAACTGATGTAAAGCTGCCATCAATGGTAGTGAACATGTCATCAGCCTGTTCCGTGACACTAACTTTGAGATGCTCAAGATGCTGAGACTCAGTACCATTGTCTGCCAACAAGTCAGTCACATCCACATGTCCCTGTAAAGAGTCTCCATTATCATGTGTGCAAATAGGACTAGTGGCTGACCTACTAAGTACATGATCATCTCCACAATGATCAGTAGCTGCTGAAAATTCATCATGAAGATTTTTGGATGCCTCACCTGTAAGGATCTCACGTCTCTCCTCTCTTTTTGTGAAGAAGATTTATTAGAAAAGGAAACCAAAAATTTTGTTTCCCTATCAACAGTTGCCGAATCTGAGAGTTTCGCATTTAGCCTTTCCTGAGTTTGCCTCAGTTTCTCCATTTCTTTCAGCATGACATTTGTTTGCTTTCTGAGATTAGTCATACTGTTCAATTGGTTTTCCTGTTTTCCTGATTTCCTGTATTTGTCCATGATTGTAACAACTGCAAGAGTGCTGGTCACTCAAGACAAACAAGTGAGCTCAATGATTTCCACCCCAATAGGATGACAGGATTCTACTCTGATACCACTGTAAGAACCCTTGCTGGTTCTAACTCTGACAAACACCAAATTGCTTTACTCGTCAAATGTTTGACATTTTATCAAACACTTTGTAAGTAAGCTCTGATACCATTGTAAGAACCCTTTCTGGTTCTATCACTGTTTTCAATTGTCTCGAATGAGATCGTTTTTGCAATTTTATAATTTTTGTGTTTTCCTGGGAATTGCTTATTGGATTTTTCAACAGCATATGAAATTCAAATACAAAGCTTGAAAATCAATTGCACATTACCACTAAGCTCTTACCAACTTAATTCATTAATTACTTTCCTCAATTCTTGACCATGAGAATATACAAAATAATATTATGCATGAAGAATATATTTGAAAACAATATAAATTAAACCTGGAAATTGAACAGTGCAACTCAAATTATGAAAATTTCTGGAAATGATGCCCACACCAAACTTGCAGCTCGAAACCCCTTAGAATTTGCTGAAGATATGCAGTGTGGTATTACAATGATCTGCGGCAGCCTTACACTTCTTGATGCAGCCTTTTTTTTCTGAAATTGATCCACCCAAACACCCTAGATAATCTGCAATTTTTATTTGTTGAGTCCGTTTCCAAGCACATTAAACCCTACGCCCATTTTGTGCACACTCGACTATTGATAATTAGCCGCCGAGTTAACACAATTCACCAGCCTCTGTCGCTGATTCAAAGTGTTAATAAACATGCAAGAATCTCCCAATCCCTGCTGATAAAAATCGCTGAAACCCTCAACCATTCACTCACAAATTCATAAAATATCAAATGCACAATAGAATGATTTTCTTTTTTGCACAAGCATTCCTTTTATAATAATAAAAGATATCTTCTTCAAGACACCAAAGACAAATAGCTTCTCTCACACACTTTTCACTAAAGAGCCTTCATTAATACACTTTTCAATTAGAAGCCTTCATTTAATAACTTTGAATTAATAATAAATAACTCCAAAGCTAAAAGCTTCATGAAGACACTTTTCACTTAAAAGCTGTGTTCCACGGGGAAGCGTCCCCTACCCTGTACCCCCGTTCCCGTCCCGGGTACAAAACGGGGACGGATTTTCAACGCCCCCTAACAGTCCCCTTTCCATTCCCAAATCGGGGACGTTCCAGAAACTTAAAAAAACAAAGTTTCCTAAATAGGGGACGGATTTGGGTACCGGGGACGGTCAGGGGATGGCTTGGCCGTCCCCGGTACCCAAATCCGTCCCCTATTTCCCAACCAAAAAAAAAGGCCACCAGTCTTAAAAAGTGAGTTTTTTTTTAATTTGTTTGGTTTTCGGCGGGCCCCATGTGGAGTCTAATATTAAATAAAAGATACTAAACCCTAGTATGGATGCTAAAAACATAAAAAGCCTAACTCTCTTTCATTTGTTCATTTCATTCATTCTTGTCAAAAAGAAGAAGAAAGAGCAGCAACTTGGAGCCTTTGGGCATTTTCGCTCTATGTATGCCATATTTTTACAATGAAAGTATTTAAACTTTGTTAATTTGCTATGTATTCATTGTTTTGAGCTTCTAAAATGTCTATGGTGAATGGTTTATCAATGTTATGATATGCATATTTGAACTCTTTCTATATATATAAAAATTTCCCTATTTTTTTAATAGTTGTCCCCTGCCGTCCCCTAAAAATTGGCTCTGAGCCGTACCCATACCGGAAACACGTCTCCGTCCCCTAAAACGTCCCTGTCCCGGAAACTCCGTGGAGCATAGCTTAAAAGGCTTCTTCAACACACCTCTCACTTAAAAACATTGCTTTCAAGACTTAGGATTATATTCCATGTGAATTAATGATTAATATCCCCACTAGGCGCCCAAAAACAATTTATAACTTAAACTCAATATATACCACTGAAAGTGCCAATATCATCACCGACTAAATATAGCGTCTGGGTGCTTGCCAGAAATGGAAACCACCATCATTGACTTACTAAAAATAGTAAGTCGACTAACTAAGACCCTCAAATCAAATCAAGGGTTCTTAAAATTAACCATGAATTTTTTTCCAAATTTTTTTAGTTGGTGAAGTTAGTTATGGAAAACCCAAGGAGTATTCACAGGTTTCCACACCACGCAAGTAAACTCAGGGGTTTACTCATTGGCACATACAGACAGAAACTTGCTGGTAAATCAAGGGTAAACGCACATAAAATTGCCATAATACTCTCTGATTAACTCGCTAGAAATCATGCGCACACTGGAAACATGAAATCTCTAGTCAAAGTTGGGTAAAACTTGGGTCAAATGTGGCAAAATACACAGTGAAAACCTAGATGTGAACAAAATGCAGTTTTGAGGGTGATAGTTGTTTATAAAACCCTACATTCAACCCTGTTATTACACAGCGATTTTTGCAGTGATTTTTGGAGTTTCTCCAGGTACGTGTGATTTTTAATCGTTGAGTTTTTGCTGAGTAAAAAAAATTCGAGTTTGCTGAGTACTCTCCAAGTCCGAGTCTGCAAAGTACGGAGGAAGTTGTTTTAGACTTTTTCTTCAGCCAACTTGATCACAAACACAAAACTTGTGACTTAGCCAAATCCTCATTGGGATATTACTAAAAGAAAAACCATCATTAGTGCTTAAAAATTTAACTCAAAAATTAATCTTTTCAAAGTTAAATCTGAAAAGATAGAATGCCCTGGCCTTAACCCTAAATGGAAAATTTCCAATCTGTCCATACTTTATTTTTCTTCTTCCAAGTGTAAAAATGAGCCAAAAGAACAAAAGGTATACATGACAAAATTTTGGAACCACTTCTTGAAAAAATGGTGAAACGGCAGAGCAAATGAGGTTGGTATTGATTACTTTGGATTAAGCCCAAATTTTAGGGGGTGCAATGCTACTCAGCGATTGTCTAAGGAGACATTTGAAGTGCTTTTCACAATGTATTAGAAAAGAAAACTTGTTCCAAGTTGGATAATGGCCAAAACATAATATGGATCGAAGAATGAGAAATTTCATAGGAATGTCCAGATGTTTAATTGAGCAATGTTAGCAATGGGTTCAGATCATATGCTCAATGCTTTAACTAAAATAACCTACATTTTTTCGCTAATTATGCACTTTTTCTGATGAAAACAATAGTTACTGTGTTGAACCTTTTTCATAAAACCTCAACTTGCATTTTGTGGAAATATTTATTTGAATTTTGCATGTGCTTATAATTTACAAATGTGGTCTTTGCAGTGGTTTCTACGAGACTTTACAGGCATGTTAGGCGGAATTTTGTTCACGTTATATCAGGTATTTGAAGTTTAGTCACAACTGGCACGAAACATGGAGAGTTTGAACTAGTAATTGACACACTTAAGTAGCTTAGGGAAACTATATGGGTTCCTGTGTGTGTGTGCTTTGCATCTTGTTTATCATTTTACATCCATATATTTAAACTAGAAATCATATAAACAGGAATGTCTGGAACTACTTAAAAAATTTATAATTTTTTTATATTACTTTCAAAATTTTATCTATTTACTATAGGTTTATATTTTGCTTTCTCTTAACTTTACAAGGTTATGTGGTTAAATGTAAACTTATTTTTGGCCCATTGTATATAGGTAGACCCTAAAACAATACCAATATAATGTTACAAAACATCACGTTAGCATGCCTTTGAAGTTATGCAAGTTGTACATATATTGTAAATATTGATATTGAATCAAGGTTCAGAACTTTAATTAATCAACGCTTTTGATACGAAAAATCATTATAAAATACATTTATTTTAACATACTTGTCACACCTTTAGAGCTAGGAATATCTTTAGGAGGGTGAAACAGATTTACATAAACAAATTGAGGGTGGTTGAAGGCCTACATGAGGGTTGGTAAACTCTCACACACTTTGAGCTCATCTTAAACCTGATAGGTTGTTCTTAAAGGTATTCCTAACATGCTTTTAACAATGAATATAACAAAACAATAGCCATACCCAACCGTACACTTGACCCCAACTTGTGTCACTAGATAAAGTGTAAAATCCATCATCATCCTTTCTCATTGCTACCTTTGTTCTCTATTAAAGCTTGAGGTGTTGCCGATGTACAATTTTAAAAATAATTATCACCAGATTTCTTAAGATAAGAGAGTGTGCATCCAAGGAAACAAAAACACTAACTGTTTTAATAGTGTATCTTGTCTCCGATTCCATGTAAATATCGTTATTTCTTCCAAGGTCAACTATTTGTACATGCTATCAAGTTGTTCATTAAAGCTTTTGACAAAATCCAAAATTGATATCATGATGTAATAACCCTCGTAGGGTGTTAGCTCAAATCCCAATTATTGTTTTACTATCAACTCATTTCTACTCGTTCTGATCTCCTAGTTTCCAGATTGGGCAAGATGAAAGAGCATATGGAGTAAAAATGAGGATAGAGGAAAATTAATTGAAAAGTGTTGGCAGCAGGCTGACCAACTTACAATTTTTAACAATCGTAGAATTGTTCTAGCTAAATTGGCTGATAGTGAGTGCTAAGGAAGTTTATCAATGCCAAACAATAGCTTCAAATTCTTGTTCTCTCTGATGGACATCAGCACGTTCCTTGTATTTGGTGGCACTCTTTTCCAAGTTCTTTTTCACTTGTGCAAATCATGAATATACTCAGCAAAATTTTATGCTACAGCAGTCTTTCTATTTAAATCTGCACTATGTCTCAACTCAAATACATCCCTGGGGCTGTACCCATACACTACTTGGAATTGATGCTTTCCTACACTTCGATTGACAGAGTTATTATATGCAAACTCAGTCTGTGCCAACATCAAATCCCATTGAGTTTGCTTATCCCTGACCAAGCATCTCAACTAATTACCCAAGTTTCGATTCACAACTTCAGTTAGATCATCGGTTTGAGGATAGTAGGCTGAACTAAAATCCAATTTTGTTCCCATTTTCTTCCACAAAGTACGCCAAAAATGACCAACAAACTTGGTGTCTCTATTGGAAACAGTACTCTTCGGAAAACTATGCACCAAATTATATCTTTGAAAAACAAAGTAGTTATATGGGAAGCATCATGAACCATTTTCAAAAATCTGTCCCCTACAACAAAAGCAAAATCATTACCTCTGTGTTCTTGTCAGCCCCAAAACGAAATCCATACTGATGCATTCCCATGGTCTCTCCAGTATTGGCAATGGTTGGTATAATCCGGTATTTTGTCTCACTCCTTTGGCATTATTGACATATCCGACAACCTTGCACCATTTTTTTAACCTCTGCACTCATTCCCAGCCAATAGTAGCTTTCACTCAACTGTGCCAATGGCTTGTCCACTCCAAAATGTCTGCTCAAACCACCATTGCATTTCTCCTTCATCAAGTTCTCTCTCATTGAGCCTTGAGGTATCCACAACCTCTTCCCCATAAACAACAAATTCTTTTGTATAAAATACTCCAACCACGGAGTTCTATTAATCTCAATTGGACTCTGACATGCTGCCCAAGCTTCTTTAAAATCTGCATCCTCTTCGTACAGCTCTCTCATACAAGCAAAGCCAGCAACATTCACTCTCATCTCAGTTAACAACAAACATCTCCTACTTAGTGCATCCGCAACTCTATTTAATTTGCCACTCCTATACTTCAAAACAAAGAATAACTTTGGAGAAATTTAACCCACTTCACATGCTTTTAACTCAACTTACCTTGGCTATTGATGTATAGCACAAAATGATGATTGCTATATGGCACAAAATCTTTCGGTGGCAAGTAATATCCCCACTTCTTGAGTGCTTGCACAATTGCATAGAAATCTTGAGCATACACTTACTACTTTCTCTTTGCCTCATTTAGCTTCTTGTTGAAGTGCTAATATGGGCTGCTCCATCACCTTTTCCTTCAAAATATTAAAACTTCTCTCTGCTGCAGCTGTCCAAGCAAATTCCTTTTTGTTGCCTTTCATTGTTTCCGTGATTGGTGCACAAATCCCACTAAAATGTCTGATAAACTTCCTATTGAAGCTTGTTAATCCATGGAAGCTTTATGCTTCAAACATAGTCTTACTCTTCAATGAAGGGCAATCAACAATTGTTTTCACTTTCTCTGGGTCCTTTTATAGACCACTACCAGAAACCACAAAACCCAAATACACTAACTCTTCCTTCATGAAACTACCTTCTTCAAATGTACCACTAGCTTTTTTTCTTTCAGCCTTTGTAAGACCTTTCTAACCTGCTGCAAATGTTCCTTCTACTAAATGCCAAAATGTCATCCAAATACACAGTCCCAAACTTACCAAGATTTGGCTTCACAAACTTCATTCGTTAACCTCGTGAAAGTGCTGGGTGCATTCGTCAATCCAAACAACATCTCCAACCCTTGGTACAATCTGCCTGTCTTTGGTCTTGAATGTGGTCTTTTATTCTTCCCCTTTTCTTATCTGTATTTGATGGTAACCGCTCTTCAAATCAATCTTAGTTTTGCTCCGCTCAAGCAATCCATTATATCATCCATTCTTGGTAAGGGAAACCGGTACTTAGTAGTTATCTTGTTTATTGCCCCCAAGTTCATACACATTCGCCAATCTCCATCCTTCTTCAGTGCCAACACTACTGGAACAACAAACAGGCTCAAGCTCTCTCTAATCAGCCCCTTATTGAACAACTTCCGCACTTGCTTGTTGATCTCCTCATTCCTCCTTTGGTGACATTTTGTAGAGTGCCTTGTTGGGCAAACTTGCACTGGCAATCAAATCCATACAATGATTATTACTTCTCATTGGTGGCAACCCAACCAGCAACTCCATAAAAATTTATGCATACTCCTCCAAAATCTCTTGTATTTCTTTCGGTGTTTCATCCTCCTTATTCGCTGTCCCAACTGCTGCAAACTTGAGAATGATGGAAAAACATGCTCATTCTCTTCTAAATTCCCTCAAAAATTGTTTTCTAGTGGCCAAACATACCTTTGGTTTGTATTCAATCTTCTTTTCTCTATTCTTTTTTGGGTTCATTGTGAAAATATGTATCCTTGCAACCATGGTTGAAAATCGCGCAGATATATCGCTAATATCGTGAAACATGCTGGCAAACAATTTAATTGCCATACATATCGGCGCTGCGTTTTAAAAAAAATCGCTGCGATTTTTATCAGTAAAACTCGCTGAAAATTGCCAAAATCTGGTAAAAAACATGGCCAACAGTAGTTATTTCTTTCACCATTTCATCAGACGTTAGGGATCCTGGTTTTTCTTCCATTTTTTGTTAGACGTTAGATGCTAGGGTTTGCATTTTTGCGGAAGCTGAGGCATGAGACACCTTTCCATGAATGAACGCAAACTATCTTTTGCAAATCATCGACATAGTTGAACGAAGTTCGAACACAAACAATGATTTGTTTTTCATAATTTTTTTCCCATATATATGATTAATATTATATATGATTTTTAATATATATTAATATATATTTACTGTGTATTTTTTTTTTGCTGGATAATGGGCCGTAGCCGAGATTTTATTAATTATAAATAAAGAAAGTTTACAAAGACCCTGGTTCAAAAAAGGGCATACCAGCAGGAAAGAATCAAGAAGAAAACCTCCGGTTGTAGCTCACCAAATAGAAACTTAGTATCCTAATGTGATTACATCAAAGTGGCCATATGCCATAATCAAATATATTACAATCAGTACAAAGACTTTATAAGATAGTTTCTTGCTGCCTCCGGGATCATCTAAGTATCCCACTCTTGATCGTTCTAGTGCTATCATGGTGAAGTAATAACTGCTCCATAGTTGTCTTTAATGGGATAGATTTGAACTCTGATTCTCTGCTGCCCGCACAGTACAAATAGCAGCTTCCAACATAGCACAAAAACATGTTAGCCATCAAATCAAATGCCCAACCATACTAATAAATATTAACCAGCTAAAGGATAATTACTGATTCTGTCATTTTTGCATCCTGAGACTAGATACATATACCACTAAATGCATATGTACCTGATTACCAATACTGAATTTATATATATGTGCATATGTACTTGTGGGTGTGTTTGTAAAGTGCCATTTAAATGATCATCAACCAAACTACCAGTTTGATACAAAATTCTCCACTACAAATTAGTATGTGTAATTTTTAATATATGTTTTATTTATAATTTATAATTAATCTTTCATATATTTGAAAGTTTTTCATATATATGATTAAAATTTGATATCACATCATTTTTAAACTATGATTTTTAATATATATAATTAATATATGTAATTTTTAATATATGTGCTAATATATATTTTATTTTTAATTTATAAGTTATCTTTTATATATTTGAAAATCAATAAGATGTTGATGTTTTGTAAAAGTTAGTGTGTATATAAGTTTTTTATGATTATTTTAAGAAATTATATATTTTTAAATGTTCGATAAAAGTGTTGATTTATTGCCAATTTTTTTGCCGAGTTTTTGGCGAGTCTGAGTTATTCAAATTTTTGGGTCAGCCGAGTTATTGTAGAGTCTGAGTTTTTCAACTTTGCTTTTAACCATCACGAGTAGCCTTTTTATCATACTGCCACGGTCTGCCCAAGAGAACATGACACGTGTCCATTGGCATAATGTCACACATGATTTCATCTTTGTAATTTCCAATATGAAAGCTCACCAAACTTTGCTCATTCACTAATACGTGATGCTCCCTTTGCAACCATGAAACTCTATATTGACTGGGATGCTTGATTCTTTTCAATTTCAGCTTGCTTACCATTTCTTCATATACAATGTTATCGGTGCTACCGTTGTCCACAATAACGTTGCAACAGTTTCCACTCACCTTACACCTTGTTTGAAACAAACTTCGCCTTAGGATTGGCTCCAGTTTCTCGTTTACAAGATTCAACTACTATAATGTCCCCAACTAGGACCTTACTTAATTTGCCCTAAATTCCCAATTAGGGTTTGGATTGTACTCAGGAATGGAAAACTGTAACGTTCACTACTAGGAAGTTTGTCAATTCTCACACATCACTATGCATTTAAATCAGTTTAAGAAACAATCATGAATTTATAATACATACTTAAGCCCTAATTCCTTACTGAAGAGCACTTGATTATACTGAGAGGGGTGGGGTGAATTAGTATAATAGATAATTTTATTTTTAACACTTGAAATTTAAACACAAGTACACATAGGAACACCAAAACACAAATTTTACGGGGGAACCCAATGCAGGAGAAAATTACAGCAAATAAATTGCTAAATATTTTAATTCCTTTACAAAGTAGGCACCAACCTATAAGAGGCACCAACCCCTTAAAAAATTCACGAGCACCAACTCAGTAGGAAGCACCAACTTCCTACTTGATTATAGGCACCAACCTATGATATCTAAAGCACCAACTTCTTTAGGATGAAGTACCCACTTCACCCAAAATGAAGCACCAACCTCAATATAAACTTCTGATAAAATTTACTAAACTTGAATCATATAATGATCACAGTCTCCTTGCTGTTATTTCTCTTATATTCTCCCTCAAATTAGATATACTATACTTATTTGCAACTCTCTTAAAAAACTGGTGCATATATATATATATATATATATATATATCTTCAAACTCACTAGCACTCTCTATGTGTGCTTACTTAAATAGATATTAGAATCTTTTCTTCCAATACACACACTCATCCTTCACTTTTGAAAATGATTTCCTTCAGCAGTATATATATCCACATATGTATCTCTTTACATCAAAAGGTCATACCCTTTGAATTGATGTTTCATAAAGGAGACGCAACTTCTTATTGCATCCCTTCCTTAACTTATATAATTATATTCTATTCTCTAAACCGCACCTTATTAAGAAGTGATACTAATTACGATCAAATTGCAGCTTTTGATAAATATTAGTCACAGCTATAAATCGCACCTTTGATTTTGTCTTTCTCTGGATAAGACAAAATAATTTGGTCTTTTCTTCTAGCTTTTAGAAACTAATTAAGATCGCACCTTTTGGAGAAATGTTTCTTTAGCAAAATACACCTCTTTTCCTTGCCAAATCGTACTTTATTATTTCCGATTTATTGCCCAGCATACTGATTGAATCGCTGTCTTCCATATTAAATCGCTGCTTTTTCTTTTTGCATATAAGACAAACTTTTGTCTTTATGTGCTATTGAATTTTTGTGCTTTTTGTCTTTATGTGCTGCACAGAAAAAACTTTTTGATCGCTGCCTTATGATATTTAATTTCTACCTTTTAATACTCATCGATGCCATGTAGCCTTTGCTACTAATTGTTAATTATCATAATTGCTGCCATACTTAATCTCAGTCTTTAATAATATATATATTTTTATCCTCTTTTCTATTGCCGTCTTTATTCATCTTTATTCAATCACTGCATAATGATAAAATTAATCATGCGTCTCTGTTCATCGCTGTTTTGTGTATTGCTTGTCTTTGTTATTGTTAGGCATCTTAATAAGTCACTGTCTTTGTCTTGTATGAGTTGTTGCTCAAGCCTTATCACAAGTCACTGTTCATTAATTGCCTTCTTCACATGGTGATTAACTCATATCAGCAATAGATCCCTTAATATTAGTCTAAACTTCAAATTGCTTTAACATGATATTAGACATCACTATGCTTTATCTTGATTGCTTCATCTGGTAAATAAACTTATTCTACGATTTAGTGGCCTTTGGCCTTAATGAGATACACCTCATTTTCCTTTGGCATTGATGACACTTAATGTAATGCCCTGTCAAGGAACCCTTGGAACAAAGGGTTAAATATGCACTTAACAATTTTTTTTTGAAACAGGGAATAAACATCATGTAACTACGTGCATCACATAACCATGACATAAACAAGATACAAACATGCAAGAGAATACATCACGATCATCACATGATCGCGCACAAGCGGAAGACTTAACAAGCACTTCCAAAGGTTCCAAGACAAGCAACTCACATACTCGGAACGGAGAACACACATTCACGAAGCTGCCCTACAGAGATTTAGACAACATCCACGAATCAAAAGAGGCTAAGCTGGCAAGTACCCACGGCTAAACAAAGAGGAGACTAATCCATCCTCAAAATCCATCTAGGTGATGTTCATTTTAAACCCAAAGTAAATGTTCCTAATATGGTTAAACATACATGTTAGTTGCCAGCTAACCATAAGCAAACAATTCGAGAACCATCAGGAAACAACCCCAAGAACATAAACAAATCAATGGGCTTCCAAAAACGGATTGGATAGACAAACTGGGCGCAAACGTGGAAGCAGGCAAAGGTGCCTGATTGAGGTGCAGGCGCCGATTCACGCAAATGCCGATTCTGACTGGTAAAGTCTTGAGACAGAAAAAGTCTTAGTTCAGTGAGTCGCATGCGCTAATCTAGTATGCGGAAATGCTGATTCACGCAGGTGTTGAATCAGGGATAGGCGCGATTCATGAATTTGGCCAAAATTTAAAGGGAAAACAGCACGACATTTAAGCCGACCATGACGTATGACTGGTAAACAACTAGCCCCACACACGGGAGTACTAGATAGCATAGATCGAGGCCATAATCACTCGATTGCATCAATAATTAAGAACATCAATAGCATAAAGGAAACTAAGCTAAAGATCATAACATCAGTGCATATACATGTACATATATCAAAGTACAAGTGAAGGAAATGTATTGAGCCCTCAATGCTCATAATCTTTGTCTCTGGAAGAGTTTGCCATCTGTCAGTCCCCAACTATGGTAAAGTGCAACGCCACCGTACCATGTGGAACCCTCAGGCCCACCCCACTGTGCTCGCAAAGATAGTAACCCGACCACAAACACAAGGCGTACACGCAAGCAAGGAGTGACTAACACACATGACAAGCAAATGCATAATCCGAAGACAGTACAATGGTCCAATGCAATACACAAAGATGCAAATTACAATGACACATGGAGAACGCTCACATGTGGACCAACTTCCAAAGCACAACCTATCACGAGCTGTATTTGAGGTAGGTACAATACCAATATATTTCTCAATACAAATGTAATTGGTTTATAATATATTGCTTTGCTTATAAATACATAATTAATCAATATAATATTATTATTAATTAATAACATTTTATTAACCAATATATTGATTAATAAATACCATTAATCAATATAATATTAATAATATTAATCCACCTATAATTAATTAATATAATATAAACAATAATATTAATATTAATCATTGATATTAATTTATAACAGAGTATTAATTTATAATATTAATCATTAAGATTAAATCTAAAACATAATATTAATCCTTATGTTCCTGATCGACGACCACGTCAGACTCAGGGAAGTCATGGTGGTCGACACGTATGAAGGGTGGTGACCCTCCTTGAAAGGCACCTCTACGACAAGAGTTGCGTCCGCAAAGCATGACTGTGGGAGGGTATAACAATAGGAAGGAGGTAGTCTAGTTAGGTGGCAGGAAATAAGGAATCATATTATATAGTAGTGAATTAGTTGGAAGGAAAGAATAAAGGAATAGATATCATTCTCATTGGTCAATAGGCGGGAAATAAGGAATCATATTATATAGTAGTGAATAAGTTGGAAGGAAAGAATAAAGGAATAGATATCATTCTCATTGGTCAATAGACACATGATTCATCCGAACTAGTGTTACATGATCTCATATCTGCCACATGCATTAAAGGACCTCCAAGCTAACATTCTGCATCAATGACAGTTAATAACTCATTGTCGCGAGCAATTATGTATTTGGTGGTATTAGGTGCATTTGAATACTCTACTACCAACGATTATAGCTCATGGATAGGAGATACTTTACAGTCAAATCATATGGGAGCTATTGCTGGTTGTTTATCACCAGTCCTGACAAATCATAAATGGATTGAAGACAAATTGGATTACAAACATTATGACTTGTATGAATTGAATCGTTAATTATCTCTGTGTAGTTGGACATCTGAGCTTATGCCTGATATACAATAATATCAAAGGTTCGAGCTGAACAAATATTGTAGAGTTCACGGTATTTGAAGATCGATATTTTATTGGCTATCAAACAAGAATTGCCAACCATAAGGATATCATTTACAACAGGAGTTTACACAATATTGAATGGGAAATTCTATCAAGTTTGCAATACATATAATTGGAAGATTCTCAGATACGGGGTAGACATTTACAATGCGGAAGTATCGAGGACAAGCATGTTAGGAATGGAGATCTTTAATAGAGAGAATTTAATATGCTAATTATTCACAATATATACTTTTGAATATTTACTGAATTATAAATGCAAATGTATGTTCTTCGTATGTGCTATGGTAGTAATATGAACTCTGTAATAGATATGTTTCCACAACACATATGAAGGTATATAAATATAAAACATAATAGTCATGTCTATGTAGAGACATGACTGTACGTGGCTTATGCCACGTACAGTCATGTCTTTACATAGACATGACGTTTCATATTATACCGATTTATGGTAAAGCGCTGTTATATTAAGCATCATTGTGTTACGCATAACTATCATATGATAGTTATCGTAACACATAATAATATGTGTTACGATAACTATCATACGATGGTTATTGTAACTTATATATATGAAGGACATCGACTACGGTCGATATAACAACCTTGTTGAATATAAAGAGTCCGACTCACTTTACATTAAATATATATGTAATCAAGCATATCGAATATGATAATAACAATAATAATTATATATATATATATATATGTACACATAGATAATTCTATCATATCGAAGCTATCATTTAACACTCCCTCTTAGCAAGAGAGGATTGATCCGAACCAATATCTCAATATGTAAGTGTTATGTGATCCCCGACTCATTTCGGAACTGGATATAGCACTTAATCTCTTTATATCAGGGTAACTGACAAGATCCGAAACATGAGCTTAATGTAGTCAACCTAATAGAAAATTATCACAATCCCCAACTCAATTCGGAACTGGATTTGTGATAAATTATAAGTAATGGTGTCAAGATATCCGGTGCAATCCGGATCAAAATTGAGGCACACGTTATCATAATCCCCGACTAAATTCGGAACTAGATTTAATTGATAACTTAAATAGGTCACATCATTGTAGGTCGTCACCTTACAATAGTGACCTCACACACGAAAGATCGTCACCTTTCAAAAACACAATATTGCAATATTTAAATTTATTTATTTAATCATGAATACATTAATTTACATAATAGTGAATTAATCTCAAAATTAGTCACAACTTAATCATACCAAGTTTCTTTCTAAAGTACTCGATTTTCAATTTTGCAAGAGGCTTGGTAAAGATGTCAGCACTTTGTTCTTCAGTATTGATGTAGACCAATTTGATAATATCTCTATCTACCATATCTCTTATGTAGTGGTAAGGAATTTCTATGTGTTTGGAGCGATTGTGAAAAACTGGATTTACTGAAAGCTTAATGCAACTTTGATTGTCAGAATGAATTATTGTAGGCTTTAGGGGATTGCCAAACAATCTAAATAGTAACTTCCTTAAACGTACTGCTGCTCGAGCTCCCATTGAAGCGACCATATATTCTGCTTCAGTAGAACTTTGAGCAACTGCTGATTGTTTTCTACTAAACCTAGAAATCATTGCTGATCCAAGACTAAAGCAACATCCTGTAGTGATTTTACGATCGATTGAATTTCCAACCCAACCAGAGTCGGTGAACCCTTGAAGTTGTATCCCAACATTCTCGTATTTTAGGCCCATTTCAATTGTACCACATAAGTATCTTAGAATATGTTTAGCAACTGTTAAGTGAATCTTCTTTGGTTCACACATGAAATGACTTAAAACATTTGTAGCATAACAGATATCAGGACGAGTGTTTACCAAGTACATAAGTGATCCATTTAGCTGTCTATAATATGTAGGATCTGTAGCTTCTGAATCTACTGCTTCATCTTTGGCTTGCTTAAGGCTGTAGAGTGCTTTCTTCAATTTGCAATCATAACTATTTCTGTCATGGGTGGTGAAGCCTTCTGGTTGTTCTATGTATACTTCTTCAATAACACCATTTAAAAATGCTGTTTTTACTTCCATTTGATATATCTTCCACCCTTTAGATGCTGCAATGGCGATAATGGTTCTCACAGAGGTATATCGAGCAACCAAAGCAAAGGTTTCTTCGAAGTCAATTCCATCTTTTTGAGAGAAACCCCTGGCTACAAATTTAGCTTTATGTTTTTCAATACTACCATCTGAAGCATATTTGATTTTGAATAACCATCTTGAAGAGACGACTGATTTCCCTTTAGGTCTTGGTACTACTTCCCAAACATCATTTTTTACTATAGATTGATATTCTTCGATCATTGCATCTTTCCAGGCTTGACATGTTAAAGCTTCTTTAACATTAGGTGGTTCAGATTTTGTAAGTTCAGCCATAAGTGCAAGATAGGATTTCTGATTTCTTGTTCTCTTACTTTCTCTAAATATTCCATCTGGTTCAACATTATTTTCTTCAAACATTTTTCTTGCCCATAGTGGCCTTTTCTTGTTGTTAGGAATTTCAACATCTTCAAGATTGGATGAGGAAAGATCATTATTTTCTATTATATTCTCCCTCTGATTCCCATTTGATCCTTCTTCTATAAGTGTGGAGAGTTTGAGAGCTACGTCCTCTTCAAATTTGATATCTCTACTAATGTCAATAGATTTCTGTCCTGGTATGTAGACCCTGTATCCTTTAGTAGTTTCACTGTAGCCAACAAATATTCCTTTTTTCCTAGAGGGTTCTAGTTTTGGTTCTTTTCTCTTTAGGAATGTGAACATATACAGGACATCCGAAGATTCTTAGATGACTTAGATTTGGTTTCTTCCCTGTGAAGGCTTCTTCAGGTGTAACGTTTTCTAGAATTGAGTGAGGACACCTGTTTTGAATGTATATGATAGTATTAGATGCTTCGGCCCAAAATGAGGTATGAAGATTTTGATCATGCATCATAGCCTTGGCAGCTTCAAAAATAGTTCTATTTTTCCTTTCTGCTACTCCATTCTGTTGAGGATTATAAGGTACAGTATACTCTCTCTTAATCCCAACATAAATGCAAAATTGTTTAAAGTTTTCAGAGATGTATTCACCTCCGTTGTCTGATCTTAGAGTTTTTATTTTCTTCCCAGTTTGATTTTCCACTAATGCTTTAAATTCTTTGAATTTTAACAATACTTCATTTGATTATTTGAGTTTAAGAAATTAGATCCAAGTTTTTCTAGAGTAATTGTCAACGAAAATCTCATAATACGAAAATCCTCCTATTGAGAGAGTTGACCTAGGTCCACATAAATCCGTGTGAATGAGTTCTAATACATTTTCGGTTTTACGTTCACTGGAGGGAAATGATTTTTTGATATTTTTCCCTAGAGCACACCCTTTACAAGTTCCAATATGATCAAATTTTAGATTAGGTATGCCTGTAGTGATTTTCTTTATGGAAGGAAGAGTGTTAAATCCAAGGTGTCCTAACCTTCTGTGCCAGAGTTGATTAGAATTTGATTCTTCATGACATAGAGCTAATTTGTGACTATTACATAATTTGTATAGGCTTCCATCCCTATACCATATAGAAATAGCATTTTTAAGGTTAGTGTTTTTAGGCCATATTAGCACTTTATCTTCTTGGAATGTAACACGATAGCCTTGATTAGCTAGGCTTGAAATAGAGACCAAGTTCCTTTTTTTACCTGGTCCAAAGAGAACGTCTTTTAATTATAGAGTTACCCCTGTTTTCAATTTGATTGAGCAGGTCCCTATTCCTTTCGCTTGATAAGTGGAGTTGTCTCCAATTGTAACCTCTTTAGAGGCTCTTCAGAGGAATGTTCTTCTAAGGTTTCGAAATGATCTCTAAATCCAGTTATATGCCGTGATGCTCCGCTATTGATTATCCAATTGTGTTTATTTGAATTTACTTCACTTGATAAGGCCAAGAAGAATAAGGATATTTCTGCTTCTTTGGTTTCGGCTATCGCTGCTTGAATTTTCTTTTTCTCTGGACAAAACCTGTGCATATGTCCAAGTTTATCACATTTATAACACTATACTTTGGAGAAGTCTCTGGTATTGTGATTTTTGCTATAGTTTCCCTTCTTATGTTTGAACTTCCTTTTGTTGCTCTTGAAATTTGAATGAGTATGTAGAGCTTGGATCTCTCCTCCTTTATTTTGCCCGATCCCTCTTGATATTAATCGAGATTCCTCGAGTGCAGTCATTCTTTTAGTTGATCAAACTTAGGTAGAGAAGGGCGACCCATTATACATTGAATAAAAGATTCCCATGAGATAGGTAATCCTCTAAGAGTTATTAATGTTAACTCCATGTTGTCAACATTGTTTCTGATAGGAGATAGTTGATCCTTTAATTCGGAAATTTTTAAGTAGGACGTGATGGTTTCCCCTTTGTTCATTTTTAGATTTAGGAGTTGTTGTTTGAGAGTAAGTAATCTACTTGTATTATTGATCTCATATGTCTCTTGAATGGTTTTGAATATTTCATAGGCAGTTTTTAACCTCGCTATGGATGGAAGAATATGGTCCTTAACGACATCGATTATTATTTTCTTTGCTTTGTTATTACGCCTTTTCCAAGTTGATTTGTCAGGTTCATCTTTAGGCATTTTTATATCCTCCTCAACATAGGAATCTAACTCGAGTTCTTGAAGTAATGTCAGGATTTGTATTTTCCATGAGAAAAAGTTTGTAGCGCCTTCAAGTCTGTCCTCCACTTTAATGCTATTGGCCATTTTTTCCTCTTATATTCTAATAGCAATATGATATAATTCAGAATTCATTTATTTATAATTCTTCTCTAGAGAGGCTCTGATACAATGTTAGGAATGGAGATCTTTAATAGAGAGAATTTAATATGCTATTTTATTCACAATATTTACTTCTGAATATTTACTTTTGAATATTTACGGAATTATAATGCAAATGTATGTTCTTTGTATGTGCTGTGGTAGTAATATGAACTCTGTAATAGATATGTTTCCACAGCACATACGAAGGTATATAAATATAAAACATAATAGTCATGTCTATGTAGAAACATGACTATACGTGTCTTATGCCACGTACAGTCATGTCTTTACATAGACATGACGTTTCATATTATACCGATTTATCCACAAAGTAAAGCGCTGTTATATTAAGCATCACTGTGTTACGCATAACTATTGTATGATCGTTATCGTAACACATATTAATATGTGTTACGATAACTATCATTATATATATATGAAGGACATCGACTACGGTCGATATAACAGCCTTGTCGAATATAAGGAATCCGTTTCACTTTACATTAAATATATATGTAATCCAGCATATCGAATATATATATATATATATATATATATATATATATATATATATAATTCAATCATATCGAAGCTATTATTTAACATGCTTCTTTCTTAAAAGTTGCATTTTCTTTATTACAAGTTTTTGAAATCATTTTTTATCTTTTTGAACTCATTCTGTTATTCATTTTTCACTGCTGATGAATGATTTGGTTTATTTGTTTCAACAATCAGGGTTCAAATCTTGATAGCAATGCAAAAATGTGGCGCTTGGTAGCAGACTTGATGAATGACCTGGGTATGTAGTTTTATCCATTCCATATTAGAATATAACGTTGCTTATTATTGAAGACTTTTTAGTTAATCATTTTTATGCTTAATCAATTCTGTCTGGGTAATTAGATGGATGCTCTTTTGGTGCTGTAACTAGTCAGCATTATGTTGATTAGACATGGTTGAATAATTAATATTTTGAAATATCCAAAATTGCATGGGTTTGTGTAGTAAATTAGGTATTCATCACATATTAGTCAATATTTTGGAGATACAGTAGGCACTTCAATGTTCTTTTCAGTTTTGTATTATATCAGTCCAATTAACCATTCTTGGCCACTTGTAGTTATTAATAACTTAAAATTAAATTAAAACCAATCTACTTAGCTTCTTGATTTTTGTTTCCTTGATATTTGCTTTTGGTACATGTTGATGTTACCATAGTTAAAAAAATCGGTCTCAGCAATAACTTAGACAGGTCCATTTTTTAAAAAAAACTTGGGATTCGCAAAAACTAGGGGAAAAACTCAGCAATAACTCAGCAAATTTGTCAAACATTTCAAAGTGCATAATTTTTAAAGTTTTCTTTAAACACACATATACTGAATTTGTAGAACATATCACCAGGATTTCCACCATATGTAAATCAAAATTTGGGTTTAATACTTATTATAGACCAAAACCAAGCACAACCTTTGATACATATTAATTTCAAGTTCTGTATCAATGAAAATAATGAGTCCTAAATTGTCTTTGATTAAAGCTCAAAAAGGATTCTTGTTGCTATGTGGATTTTGTTGAAGTTGGTTGTACAACTACAATATCCTCAATAGGTGCCTCAACACATGCCTCATGCATAATGATAGAATCAAGCTGTGTATGTGAGGATACTGCCTCTTCTGGCTGAGCAACCTGACCTTCTGTTTCCTCATATACTACCACTTCCACTTCCCATTCAGCTGCTCCCCTCTCCAAATTAGAAAATTCATCATTAGTTGACAATGAATCCACATCAATATCATTAGGAACAACAATCCAATCTGAATTTGAATCAATATCATAAATGTCAAGTGCTTCATGTGACCCCTGCCCTTGTACCTTTTTTATATGCAACCAAAGGTTGTACGCCACATAGACATGGTCATTCAAGTGCTTTTGAGTTGATCCATTGCGCTTGTTTGTGTGAAAGGTCTCAAAAATACTCTAGTTGTGCTCACAACCGGAAGCACTTCAAGGCTGAGATAAAATGTGGGTGGTAAGCTTTTGAAGATCAAGCATTGTGGCACCATAATCTTCCCACCACAAATCTACAAAAATAATAATTGCCATTTATAACTGAAAAGGATTTTAATAAACTTAAAAATTTAAATAAATGGTAAAATAACATTAAAATTGGGTTCAGAGTGTCCAATGACAGCAAGGATTTGAAGAAAACAATGCCCCTTTGGCCTTCTTATAAATTTACATCTCATTAAGTATGAGGTTTTGAAGGTTAACATCAGCAACTGATTTCTCAATACACTTGTTGAGGCCAACAAGAACCTTTGTAACTGCTTTGAAAGCAAAGGAGAAATAAGACTTCGGGTCAAATAGTAGGCAACAACATGATAATGTTAGTGGAGTTTTTGGTTCCACCTCCAATTATGCACCATATAGTTTCATATTTGGTCTTGTTTGACACATACAAATGCTTAATTGTCTCTTTGGCTTTATCCATGGCCTCATATGGATACCCCATGGGGATTTGATCCCTATCAAGCAATCATCGAACCCTAACCAACGATTTTGACACTTAAACATCAAAATGGTAACAAATTCAGCAAATTTTTATATTAGTAAATTAAAAGAAATCATATATCGAAGTTTGAAAACTTACATTGATGATCTCCTCCATGACTTCAACAAATCTATCAAAAAACTGGTTTTCACTTCATTTTGTGCTTCAATCTTCCTACAACAACTCTCCAACCTTTTTTCACTCACAAACATGTGCTTAAGGCTGGGAAATGTAGCTAATATGCTTTGCAAGTTGAAATAATTAGCAGCGAAGTGTGTGACTCTTGATCGCACTAGCTCCTTACCATCAGTGTGCTTTTTCATAAGATTTAGGATCCATGTGTGGCTTTAGATTACTTTGTGATATTTCTTCCATCTTCAACCGCATCTTTCACTCAACTGAGTTTTCCTGTGCCCTCAAGGAGCAAGTCAAGGCAGTGGGTAGCACAAGGGCTCCAAAATAATGTCGGGTGCCTTGTCTCTAGAAGTTTATTGGCTGCCACATTGCAGTATACCTCATCAATCTGCCCTTGCAATTTTCACCATAATAAAATATTTTGCTGCAATTGTACTACTGGTTGCATCATTTCAGATATTCTATATTTTCAAATATAGTTTGCATTATTGTCCAGAAGCAAATAACAACAACAATTTTGTAATATTATGCCAAGAGAACTACAGATGCAAATGATTTAATTGATTGTATCCTTAGAACTGATGTGTTGGAAATATTTTCAAATCTAAACAACCATATTTGCGAGGAGGAATCAACATCTGATTGGGATAATAAATCTGCACCTGGGAATTAATAGAAAGTCTAGAATACCTCTCATGCAGCTATTCTGAGTGGATGGTATGCTTGAGTCTGCTTTAGGAAACAATTGACCAACGAAGCTCTAAAGAACTGAGATAACCTGATATTCAGAAGTCAGGTAGTCGCCTACACACAACAAACCGGTCCACAGTATCATGAAAGTAGATGTGTGCCCAAATAATGCTGAACAACGATACGCAGTAGAATCTAGGTTGCGGCCTCTGAATTTCTGTATGATCCCCAATGTATGTTCTTTTGTGAATCTCAATAAGCAATGGGCTCCATTTATAGATGCCAAATATGAGTTCTGTAAATTGCGCCCGATGATGGTAGTGTCTCCAACTCTAGTACCGTAAATGGGTTGGCTGAATATTTCATGGCATTAATATTTGGCCTTAAAACATTAGTCCAACTGCTAATACAATTTTAATCTTTACCCAAATATATTCCTTCCATTTTTTAGCATTTATTCTGCTAAGCATTATCCAAAATTTTAAATCACCGCAGATATAGCCTTATTTCACCTGATAAGAGGAATACCACAAATGTTTCATTATTTCATAGCATATATATCGGGCCCCACTAAATATTATGCCTTTATTATTATAGTTCACCCAGCCACAAATATTTGGGGATTTCCAAATGTCTGGTGATTAAAGTATGAGCCAACAATATTAAACTTCAGAAAATAATGCCATTCATTTATTTTATTATTTCCTGGCAAAATCTCTATTTTATTTTGAATTAGAATATCCTTAGGGTTTTGGGCTAAGTTATTGGTTCGGATCTAGGTGAGGATGCGGGTACGAGAACCCGGTATGTGGATATGTGAATTTTTTTTGTGGGGTTTTGGATGCGTTTATATATATATGTATGTATGTATGTATACAACAAAATTAAAGAAATATACAGAACTAAATCATTTGATAGTATGATACTTCATCATTGATCAATGTGTAATGTCCCTTGCTAGACTTAGGTTAGCATTAACCAATATTTAATTTACTTAAGGCTTGAACTAAATTGATCAAGCCATTGATTCAAACTACGCTATTCCATAATTCAATATTATACATTTACCAAACATATTAAGCAATCTTATTATTTATGATCCTTAATGTCTATACTGCCCTTATTACCATTTCAGTCCGAGAAGAAGAAGATTAGGACGCAACCAAGTTGCTTAGATACCAATCACAATAGGTTCCCTCAAAGTTTACAGATCCAAGCCCTTATCCTATCTTGGGACTATGCCCGCAAGGCGGTCGCTGATCCCTACCCTATCTTGGGAATCAACCTATTGGATGGATTTAGACAGGCGTCTCCTTGGAAACACTTTAGTCCCTTCTTCTTCAGGTACTAATTAGTAACGAATCTGAACATGGACATATATGATTATGACTCTATTAATAGTAAATACTAATGAGTATATATATTACAGATGTAAATATTAGATCATTCAGAGAACATTTAGATATATACATTATATTTTTCTATGCTACAATGTCTATCTTCGAGTTTGAGTTTAAACAAAAAAGTCATGAATTTATCTCTTATTAAGTTATTTCATTATTGCTGCTATAGTGCTCTCACTGTTAGTGATATAAACTATAAATCATGATACAGTTTGCTAAAATACAAATTTTTTGTTTTACTTTAAATTTTTGATTGCTGTGCTATACTGCTATCTTTGGTTAATTAGCCATGTTTATTTTTTTTCTGATCCTTAATTCAGCCATGTTTATTACATTTTGAATCTTTGATTTAATTTAATACTGATTTGATACTTTATACGAATGTCTAAAATTTTTGATGTCTTGTATGATCACACTTGTAGAAATTTTGATGTCTTGAAAATTAATTTTGCAAATATGACTTAATAGATGCTTGCTGCTCCTTTCATCTTTGGCCTAATTACTGCCCATAATGGTGTCAAATTGTATCAAGGGCTTTTTTTGGAGTTGAAAGGGCCTTTTGCAAAATATTGTAGAGTGGATGAAGGACATGCAAAAATTTTTGTTGCATGTACTTGCAACCACACTTGTGTTTTCAAAAGAATGGGGACCCCCCAACTCTTCCTACAACTTTAGTTTTCCTTGGTTTAATGCTGACATTTGCTTCTTTCTCCATCTCACACTCATCATCGCTGCTTATTTCTATTTGTCAAGAAATGTGTGATAGGCTGCTCTAGTACTATGGTTTTGCGTGACTAACAATGAATACACAGGTAAGAAAAAAGGAAATAAAGTCCCTGAGTTTTATGAAAAAATAAAATAAAATGAAAACAAACTGTTACACAGCAAAGGTGACAGTACAGCCTACATGGCGATGGCTGAAAGTGACCTTCAAAGAGCATTTGCAGCCTGCAAATCATCTTCCCCTTTCCATCTTTCCGTTATATGCTTCTTTCATTCCTCTTATTTTGTCTTGAAGCTTCCCAAAAACTCAAATCAAGGAGCAGGTAAAAATGGAACTATGCTTAAGTTTTATGTTTGGAGCTTTACAGGTTTGCACAAGGGGTTAAGCTCCTAATAACTAGGATGCCGGTTCGGGTTCGAGTTTGAGTTCGAAGGACCGGTTTGCCGGTATGGCAAAATTTTGAAAAGGGGTTTGGGTTCGGGTTCGTTTTTACAAAAACATGTAATTTTCTTTTATATATATACATATATTTATGCATCCTAGAAGCATGAGTTAAGATTAGAATGTCACATAGTATCATAAAAACATTTAAACAACAAAAACACTTGTAATCATAGCATCATGAATCATGATCATACCATCATAGACTTCAAGTTCAAGTTCAACATCAAAGATTTAAATTTCAAAACATTAAAATTAAATCATAACATCAGTTCAAGTATCATTGTTTGAAGTTCAACTAATGGATTAATAATTTATTGATATTCTATTAGTATTCTTCTTCATCACCATCTTCTTCTTCTTCTTCATTGGCATTAGTTGAGTCACAAATAGAGCTAAGGCCAATGGGGTCAGCTGCACCAATAATAGTATTGGTGTCAAAATCTTCACATTAATCAAGTGTAAGCCGAGAAGTGGAAGCATCCAAGTCCGCAAGCTTTGCATTTATATCCCACCTCTTCGTCTCCCCTTCATTGTATTCTTTACTTTTGTGTGAGACAAGATGCAAGTTGTAATGCACAAATACCAAGCTCTTTGCTCTTTTTGATTGCAACCTATTGCGCTTCATTGAGTGGATGAATGAATATGTGCTCCAATTTCTTTCTGCTGCAGATGAGCTAGCAACCTATGAAGACAAAACAAATGAATAAACAATTAAAATAAATTTAAAACTTAATCTTATAAAATAAAAATTACTTGCTAGTCATGAAGATAAAGTAAACTTCAAACTAAAAAAAAACAAAACTTGTGATATAACTTTAATTGCAAGGGGCTGCAACATTTGGAATCTTTGGCCATGGAGGTACCACCAACTATGAGCATCCTTCCTAAACCGATGACGAAGAGCATCATTACTTAGACCTCTTG
>MU227747.1:2804919-2817267 GCA_018584345.1 Thuja plicata
ATGCCGGATGATTTCCTCACTTATTTATTATTTTACTTTATAACTCAACAGTCATTTAATTAAAGTGACTTAAAGTGAGTTTATAAAGAGACGAAATGGGCATACGAAGAGTCATAGTGGGGAAACTGAAGAGTCACAACTGTAGCCATAAGAGGAGGTTTTGGAGATTCATTGGGGATGCTTCAGTAATATAGATTTTATTTCTCCTTGAGAATTCGAGAAGCTTTAGCTATCGAATCAGAAATCTGAGGACGGAAACCTTCAACATTTCTTGGTGGATTGGACGGAAACCCGATTCATCCCGGTGCGGATTCACTTCAGAGTTCACCATTGTTTCATCAGGTTCTTGATCAGCCGATCTCACTATTATTTCTGTATTTCAGTTTGGATATTGTACTGTTTGGTTATTGTATTGCTGTTGTATAATACAAAACCATATTTCTGAAGTTTTCATGAGAATGTACTTGCTGGTTATTTAGATATATATATCTGCTGGTTATTGTTCTAGGTTCGACGATTATTTGCAAGTTATTGTCTGTTTTAAATCTGCATGAGATTAATTGGGAAAAATCAGTAAATGGCTGGTTAGGGTCTTTACACTCTCCAAGTGGTTTCTCCTGAAAAAAAACATCAGGTCTCTTTTTGCATGCATTCAAAGTAAGCCTCTTCAAAAAGCTTCTTAGGGGCACTCACCTTGCCTTAGAGAAATTTTCACTTATTCACTCCAAATTTCTCCAACATTTGAGGGTACTAACAGTCTCTATGGCAGCAAGAGAAGCAGCATGGCTCAGGAAACTGCTTGTGGGATTATTCGGTAAGCCCCTGAAACCTACAGTCATCCATCGTGATAATCAAAGTTGCATAAAACTTTTTGTGAATCCGGTATTTCACGATAGAACCAAGCATATAGAGATTCCTTATCATTATGTGAGAGACATGGTGGATAGGAATGTGATCCAGTTGGAATATATCAGTACATGAGATCAAACAACAGATATACTAACCAAGCCACTTGCTAGAGTGAAAGCTGAACACTTCAGGAAAGGTCTTGGTATGATTGAATTGTAATTTATATTGTAATCTTTATTGATATATAATATAAGATGTTCAATGTGTAAACTTCTTTTGTCACATGTGTTGATATATGACTTTATGGGCTCTACCCCCTGTATTCATCTCTAAAAGATGACGATCTTTTAGAAATGAACACTCGTATTCAAATATTATAAGATGACGGTCTTGTAATATTGATATCATGCTGACTTGATATCATTCATGTATGTGCCATGATCTGTTATGGTAGACATTATGTGACATGATGTCAGTGCACAAACCATAGCTAGGATGTATAAGGAGAATGTGATATTCTCAAGCATATCATCTTTTAAGTGTCACGAGTTAGGTGATACTTATCATCACATGTTATGTGATGTTTGTCTTCACAAGATATGTGAGACTTCTTATCACGAGTTATGTGATATACTTAGTGCCACGAGTTATGTGACACCTCACAAGTTATGTGGTACTTATCATCACATGTTATGTGATGCTTGTCTTCACAAGATATGTGAGACTTCTTATCACAAGAAATGTGATACATATGATTTTATCTTCCCTAGCTAAGAGGGAGTGTTGTTGCATATAGCCACGATCAGATAAATTCATATTACTAATGCATATATCAATTAGAGAAATTCATAATACTGAAGCATATATTATTGATCAGATTAAAAGAGACATATATACCAATATATATATATATATATATATATATATATAAAATTATTATTATCATCATATATATATATTAATATATATGATTTCTGTCGTATTCGATATTCTCTTTATGATCAAATTAAACCTGATAACTATTGAATTGTAATTGGTAGTGAATCGGTATTAACCCGATGAACATTAGTATTGAAACCTAATTTGTATTGAATCGGTGTCTACCCGATAACGAGTCATAATGCTTTGTATGACCAAAGTATGTGATCATTAGTCACGCCTATGGTAGGCGTGACTCCTTAAGGAGTCGCGTCTATCATAGATGTGACCAATAACAATCATGCACATATTTATGTGGATTGGGCTGTTCAATACTAGCACAGAAATCGATAAGTGCAAAGTACATTAAACAGCAACAAAGATTTATATCTCTTCATCGCAGTTCAATCATAGTTGAATTTCCAGTCCATTATAATCACATACATTCAGTTCTTCTACTCCCGCAAATAAACATTGACATTATTAGAATCAAGTTATATATAGATAATCAGCATTGCATATATATATATTGGAATTTGAATAATAAGTTTGCCTTGATTTAACAGATAAAAAAATAAGACCTGTAATTATTTTCAAAAATCAATAAAGACTAATAAAAAATGTTACCAGCACTAGGCAAGGCATAATATGGACTTAGGTGATTATCTGCAATGATAGAATATGTCACTAGCTGCTCCAAGTCTTCTCCAGCACTCTTGTTTGTGAACAACAGTATTAAACTCCGTTGAAGACCACTGTCCAATGCTCAATTAACAGCCTTACCTTTCCTTACCATAATTTTTTCAGTTCTTCACCAAAGATGACAAATGACCACTCAAAATGCATCATCCAGCAAAGAGGAATACACAGAAATAATACACAGAATGATAGCAGGTCTGATCATTGTAATATGAGCTAGAATTTGATTCCCAACTACTCAAAAAATGACAGTAGCACTCAGAAAAAGCATCTGATCATTACCAAACGTAAACAACACTCCAAAAAGACTCACACCACACCAAAACCAAGAAACCCACACCAGAAAGATAAGAATATTTTCATCTTTCCCAAATCCAAAAACACCCACAAAGCCAAAATCACTTTATAATATTATATCTTGAACCACAAACACCAACCAGCTAGGGTGGTCTCTCAGGACCGAAACCAGCCAGACAGGAAGATGGTTTTCGTCCTCAACCAGAAAGAGAACTCCTTGAACTCATTCCAGCAGCCTAACATTATCTTCACAATATTCAACAGGCCAAATGAGAGCCCCAATCTCCCTTCTTTTAGAACTTTTGAGAGCTACTTTAGGAAAAAAACATTTACAGATTGAGAGCTATCTTAGTAAGTTGAAATGTTTTTTTCCTAAAATAGCTCTCAAAAGTTATAAAAGGGAGATTGGGGCTCTCATTTGGCATGTTGAATATGGATTTATCAGGCCATTATAACCAGGAGAAGCAGACAGACCACAATACATTCAAGAAGAAATAGTTGCAAAGATACAAACTATAATGTCTCAATTTCTTCTTCAGTTCAAAACTTCAATGCAATGAGTTTCATTTGGGCTTGGTGAGTTATATTGTTTTTAGAAGAGATTTATATTATTGCATTCACTAAGTCTTGAAAAAGTGTTTTTTCGAAGAATAAACAAGCCAAAAATTAAACATGTGCTTTTCAGAAAAAGCAATGAAAATGCAAAAAAACATGCTTTCAAAAAAATAGTGAAAAAGCAAAAAAGTGTTATTTTAAAAGAATATTGAAAAAAAACTTTCCAAAAAATAGGGAAAAAGCAAACAAGTGCTTTTCCCATAAAACGGCAAAAAAATATTTTTTTCCTAAAATAGCTCTCAAAAGTTGTAAAAGGGAGATTGGGGCTCTCATTTGGCATGTTGAATATGGTTTTATTAGGCCATTATAACCAGGAGAAGCAGACAGACCACAATACATTCAAGAAGAAATAGTTGCAAAGATACAAACTGTAATGTCCCAATTTTCTGATTTTCTTGTTTGAGTTTCATTTGGACTTGGTGAGTTACATTGTTTTCAGAAGAGATTTATATTATTTTATTCACTAAGTCTTGAAAAAGTGCTTTTCCCGAAGAAAAAAAGGCAAAAATTAAACATGTGCTTTTTGGAAAAAGCAATGAAAAGGCAAAAAAATATGCTTTCGAAAAAATAGTGAAAAAGCAAAAAAGTGTTATTTTAAAAGAATAGTGAAAAAACAAAAAAACACTCTTTCAAAAAAATAGAAAAAAAGCAAACAAGTGCTTTTCCAAAAAAGCGGCAAAAAAATATTTTTTTCCTAAAATCGGGACATTACAATCTGTATCTTTGCAACTATTTCTTCTTGAATGTATTGTGGCCTGTCTACTTCTCCTGGTTATAATGGCCTAATAGATCCATATTCAACATGCCAAATGAGAGCCCCAATCTCCCGTTTATAACTTTTGAGAGCTATTTTAGGAAAAAAACATTTCAACTTACTAAGATAGCTCTTAATTTGTAAATGTGTTTTTCTTAAAATAGCTAAAAATAGTTTTTACTAAAAAGAGCCGTAACTATCCAAAGCTTTAAACTTAAGATACTGCATGCTGAAGTTGGGAGGAGACCGAAGCTAAGACTAGCTGCCAAAAATACTGGTTACTAGAAATAGTTAAGTGAGCTAAAACTCCCTACTGATCAATTCTTGTCCAAATTGACACTTACTAAGAATATATTTTATAGGACAACTTGTCCAAAGTCACTTTAGAAAGTGTCGTTCAACTCCATTAATCTGTCTGAACACACTGGCATTGAAATACCCCTCTAATCTTGCTGACACCAACCCAGAAAACCAACACCAACTACACTACAAGAAAATCAGAAAATCGGGACATTACAGTCTGTATCTTTGCAACTATTTCTTCTTGAATGTATTGTGGTCTGTCTGCTTCTCCTGGTTATATTGGCCTAATAAATCCATAATTGCCTTGGCAATAGTATGTCTTTTTAACAACTCTGCTTTTGCCTTTGTAACATTCAAATGGCATGTGCAATATTAATTGAAATTGTGGCTTTCAATTCAGCACTACAATAACATTATCTTGAGAAATGATCATTAGCTAAAGACTTTGTCCTTTTTCCTGTCTTTCTGTTCATGCACCCACCTGCACTAGAGTGTTTTTATGTTCCCTTTGTTTTCTCATGCTGTATCCCACCAAATCTTTGGCTAAGGATCTGTCTTCGTCATAGTTACAAGTCTTGGACTTGGCTCAAACTTGGAAAGCTGATTTTGGACCCAGACTCAGACTTGGCGTCCAGACTCGGCAAATTGAAAAGCTCAAGAAATTTCAGAGATATTATGAATTTAAAACTTGTTTTATGCACCTTTTATAAATAGACATTTAAGGCACAATAGACTCATCAAATAGAAGCTAATTTGATCACATACACAAGCTTACATTGATCGCATAAATATAAATACAAATTTTAGCTGGAAGAAATAACCCACACATATATTGTCAAGTGTATACGAAACTCATGGAATTTGAAATTCATGGCATCAAAAGTTTTAGACAAATATCAAAACAAAAGCTAGATGTCCATGGCTCAGAGAAGCCTACAATCCTCTTGCATGGACGTCTAAGATAAGTCTTGGATAATGTTTCAGCCATGATATCTGCCTCTGTCTCGGTGACACCCACACCAACATCCAAAGTGTTTTGGTTGTGCTCTATCCTCCTCTGTCATGGGTACTGCCTCAACCTCTCTATCCACTTGGTCAACGCAATCGAGGTCCTCATGACTAAGGATAGGATCTTCAGCCTTAGTGATCCAATCAGATTGTGATCAACCTCCTCTGGTGTGATGTGGGATAAGTCGCTGCCCAAAATTTGTATGTGGTGAAGATGAAGGTTGTAATGAATATAAATTATATCATTCAACCTCTCACAAACAATCTATCTGTGCTTCTGGAGTGTATGTGCTCAAACATACTCCAATTGTGCTTACAACTTGAAGCACTACATGGTTGGCTCAATATTGGAACTGCAATCTTTTGAAGGTTTGGTCCCTTATCACCAAATCTTTCTCACTATGCATCTGAGATGAGAAAAAGAAAAAAATCAATCTCATTATCCATCTTTACATTTCAAGTTAATAATTATATAAAAAGAGGAATTTTTATTTTTATTTTTATTTCTAAGCTTAAATAATGCCCTTAATAGATTTTTATCTGGCTGCAATGACAACCAAGTTGCCTTGCATATATCACGTTAAATGAGATCTCCTTGTGCAAGTGTGAAGATCTCAATCTCATAGACTATTTGTGCTCTGAAGACCAAAATTAGGTGTTGTCCAGTCTATTACTGTGTAAAGCCCACTCAAAATCTCCTAATTGGCCATAACATTTTGGTGGAATTGGATTGCTGGATTGAGGAAATAAGTAACTGCATGTAGGGGCTTGTGAAGCTAGAGGTGCTATCATATCATTGATCTCCTAAATGTGGCGATACTTATCTTCAAGTCCCATATATATGGATCTAATGACCTTGTTCCCATCTAAATGACACAAAAAATGATGCCTTATTAATTTGCAATCATGACACAATCTGCATTAAGTTTTAACTGTAGTGTTCTTGGTCAATTGCAAAATGCTCTGCCACTTGAAGTACTATATTCATGTCAACATGCTATAAAAATAACATAGAAGACTACAAAACAACAACAGATTTATTGCATATGACAATATAGAGTACAAAACATAGCACAGGTAGGACCAGTCACATTAGCTCTTTCATGGACATCCAACTTGCTGTTTGTGAGATTGAATACTTGCTACTTAAGAATTAAAGACAACCCTTGACCCCACTGTTAACAACTGAAAATGAGTAATGTGCATCCAAAGCTGGCAACACATGAATAAACAGTGCAATTAAGTCAGCCACACAGCATTTATTTTATTCATATGCCAATAATCAATGATAACAAGATAGACTGTATTATTCCCCCTTTAAACAAGTTGAAGTCCCTTTTAATACAACCCAATTAGAACATGATGGAGAATAAGGTGGGGAGAGAAGAAAGAGGAAGTCCTAGTGGAGCTTGTGTTGAAAACATCCAGATAACTTTCCTTGCTTGAAAATGTGAAATTCACAAGAAAAATCCTCTCAAGCAATGTTTCTTTGAGTTGTGGGGACAGGTTTTGGGGATGACAAATTTTTTTCTCCAGGTTTTCGGAATGAGGGGGGATGGCAATTAAAATAATACATAAAATTACAATCAAATTTTTAAAATGCCAAGTAATCACATTTGCCTAAAAGTAACTTGAACAAAAACAAAAAGAACCTGAAAACTTATAAACATGAACATTTAAATATCTCCACTAAAAATATTAACATGAGCTTATAACATGTCAGTCGGAAAAGGATTCAATTATGATGTTGGTAAATTTAACTTGCTGCAACTTTTTCTAGTTTTGTAGACACATTGAAGACACCATTTAACAAAAAATAAAGTTCGAACCATTCAACGTATTTCCTTAGGAAAGCATAGGATAAGAATCTCTTCTTGACACTTGCGAGCACCTCCCATGCTCTAGTAGTTTAATGTTGACTTAATGTCCATGTAGAACAAGGATGTTAGCTGGCATTCAAATAAAGCTTTGATCACCAATAAGATAGGATCACAAGTTTTATTTTGTATTGAACAGGTGCTCAAGTTTCATTAATTGCTGTTTGTTGAATAATTTATTCTTTTGCTTTTGTATAGCAAAATGGATGCAAAAGAAATGGGTTTTAAGGTTATGTTTTCTTTTTTAAAAAAAGATTAAAATTTAAATCCATCAGTTTACCACTGGGGATGCCTTCACATTCCTAGGACAGTTGAGGGATGTTTGGGCATCCTCCTAGCCATCTTGTGGATGATAGGTATCCCTGGATGTCACCCCAAAAGGGAGATGTCCTTGGGGACAAAACCCCTGTTAGGGCCTGGGTGCTGGGGATTTGGGAGGGCTGGCAGGGCAGAAGGACTTTCGTCCCTATCCTGCTATCCTCAGGATTTCTCCTTTTTGGGGATGTGTGTAAAACCCTGGGGACATATCCAAACTGTTAGGATATCTTTTATGAAAATTGTCTTCCCATGAATTTCTTCAAATAAATCCCATAATCACAGAAATTTATAAGAACTAATCTGCCTCTGCCTTATATAATTTACAAAAAAATCTGTAAGCTAATTTTGATAATGGATTGGCTGTATTTTGACACACAAAAAATCACTTTCCTCAATAATTGCAACTAGCTTTTCCCTCTCAAGCCCTAATTGAAAATGAATATTTTTTCCAGTACAATTTGAGTTCTCATAACATCCTCCTGATCGGTATGCTGCAATTTAGTAAAATTTTCTCAATAAATTGTTTCTTTTCCTTTTACTGCTGTGCAACAAATTCCTTCAGAAAGTTTTTCATCTAGGAAAAAAAACTTGCTTCATTAAAAATAATTAGTCAGATCTATGTTATATTACAGAATGGAACATTGAATGCCACCATATTGCTGCTGCTGGATGTAAAATAGTTGTCTGATAAGGTAACATATAAAAGTTAAAACAGTACTTTTGGTATCTGTATAGCTTCAGCTTCCTGTCTTGGTCTCATTGTACAGTACGGTGAGACAGACACCTCTGAAACATACAAGATTCTACAGCCGTATGGAATCCAACAGTAGCGTACGATTGGTGAGTTCTATGTCTGGCAAACTTGGGGCTTTGAATAGAAACATTAATGTTTACTTAAAAAAACAACTCTTCAAAATACACTTCTACAGAAATATGTTTTTTAGAAGAATATAAGAGAAAAAACAACTTTATCACATTGGGTACTGCACAGGACAAAGCTTAGTACTGGGACGACCTGTCACATTAGCACCTTTCCCCCAACACTCAGCTTGCGTTTTGTTAGACCAATTATTTGTCAGTTAAGAGTCAAGACAATGGTCAAACTAACTTTTCAAAATGACAAATACAATACCAATTCTGACACTAAAGTTATAAACAATGTAACAACTGACTGAGTCAGCCATTAAAAATCTTATTCATATGTTGATAACATTACTTCATGATAACAAGACACATTGCATGTTCTGGTTGATTTGTATTGTCTGCTACTCTGCAGCATTAGCCACCACAAACCTTAAAAGTACAATTACATTATATTTTTGATTGTAGGAAAATACTCTATTTTTAATTTTAGTTCCACCTAGGCAGGACAGGCTAAGACACTGCTTTTTTCATTTCTGGAATTTCCTGTCTGCGCCAAATACCCCATTTCAAAGCAACGATTTTCCATCTGTGAGGGTTTGAACCTGGGTCCTATGCTTGGTGATATCCATCTCAACACCTAGATGACAGCCTAACAGACAAAGTTGCTGTGAACTTATTTGAATGACCACCTCACAATTTATGATGCAAAAGGGACTTTTTGTTAGTGTGCTTAATTGTTATATTTCTCAAAGATCTTTTGGAGTGATATATTTCAGAGTAGTTGCTGAACTTAAAGGATAAACATTATTTATGGACATTTGATTTGGTTTTCTACTCAAACTAAAGGTTGTCATGAACCAAATCCAAGTCAAAAAATTGTCTTGCTTTGTGATCTATCAATATTAATGACTTTGTAATATGATTCACATTCATAAAGAATTAAACTGTTGTCAATTTGGATCTTTAAGTTCTGATTTCTTTTTTAAAGTTTAAATCATTTACAAAATTTGTTTTGTTGTTAGAAAGATGCATTTTAGGCATGGTTCTACAAATTGGTTGAGGTTTCTTATTTATAATTTTATTATCCTTGGATTTTATTAATTAAATTTTCAGTCTTTCTTTGTTGGATTTATTGGATTGTGTGTTTTCTTGTCCAGCAAACTATCAAGCTGTTAGATGCGTTTGTTTGACTAGCTTAAATGAAGGAAGAACATTGATTCTACTTCAAAGATTTATAATCAATGGACAAGGTTTGTGATTTTGATTATCTTTCCTCTTAGTTTGTTGCTAGTTATGTTTGGCTTTAAGGTGTATGTCAGGAATACGATATTTTTACTTCTGTATTTTACAGTGCATTTTTACAATTGTGCATATCAAACAACTTGGACATTTATCAACTCCCATTAACTTAGATAAGAGAAAAACAGTTAGTATCTAATCATTATTTTATATGAGGTATCACTTAGCAAGCTGCAAAACATTTTCAAACTACATATATGTGCACTTTGTTATATTGTCTTAATTTTGGAATTGACCATCTCATCTTATTGTTTAGCCATCTATTGCAGCAATCCCTCCATTTTCTATAAGATTATATGCCAGTGTAAGAATTATACATAGAAAGTACTTTTGTGATAGTTTCCCTGTAACCAGATTATCTGAAACAGAAAGCCTCATGTGTAGTGTAAACAAAGATGAAATCAAGCAAGCTTAATTGATATTACCAGACTCATTACAAGGTATCACTGGATGCTTTGAGGGGCTTCTTCCTTTGAATAATGCTCAACACAAAATGGAATTCAAGATGACTCTCTCTTGCCTAGGCACGACAATATATATTGTTCAATCAAAGGCAAATAATACTTTCCCATACATGTGGAATGAATAGTTGTATTCTAACTAACTCATCGGATGACTTATAAAGCATATGCATCCCAGTATTTTATTTATTAATGCCTGATATATAATAGAAGAGCTATGATGTAAGGGTTCTAACATACCCTCCTCCTTCAAGAGCTTTCTCCTTATTTTGGAACACGGGAAATTGCTGCTGGAGTTGGGAGTTGCATCTTTTGGCTACAAACCATACCATTGTACCAACACATGTTATGGTGCAATGATGGAGTTAGTGTGAATCACGGTCCACAATAGCCTTTCATTCAAAGATGATTTATCCTTTTGTATCGAGCTCCAAGACTGTTATTTTAAATTGAATTCATTTACCAAGCACTTGCTTCAAATAGGATACATGAAAGATAGCTTGGATCTGTGAAGATGATGAAAAGTCCAACTTGGATGCAATCGGTCCAATTTTCCATGAAACTAGATAAGGGTCATAGAACATGGATGCTAATTTTTGGCTTCCTTCAATTTCAATGATCTTTTCTGGTGGCAATAGGCAGAGAAAAACCACACCCTCTTCATTTGAAGGCATGCATTGAGCAGCACTGATCTGATTGTTGCTTCATTCGGTTTTGGGCTCTTGCCAAGTTATCTTTGGGAGCTTGATTTATATTTTATTAAGGGTTGAGGTCAGAATCAACGTCCTATATTTTGGAACATCCAAGAATGTAGAATAAGAGATAAGGTACTGGTTGGCCATATGTTGCTTTAGAGGAAGTCATTTTTGTTACCATGTGATAAGTGCTATTGCAGCACTATTCATCCTAGGTAACCATTTGATCCAGTGAATTTGTTGCTTCAAGATGAAGCAGGATAAGTACATCTCAAAGCACTTGTTGGTGATTTCCATTTGACCACCAATTTGTGGATGGTAGCTGGGGTCATATTTAGTTGGGTTTCATGCAGCTTAAAGAGTTCCTTCCAAAAATTGCTAGTAAAGGTTGGGTTGTAGTGACCGATGAGAGAGGTTAGTATTCCATGGAGGTAGAAGATTTGGTCAAACAATGTATGGGAAACAATAAAAGCTTTGTACGGATGCACTAGTGGAGTCACAAAGACATCCACAATTTCTCGTATTCTAGGAGTAGATTAGCTTTCTAAAACCCTTATCCTTTGCAAGTTGTTTGATTGGAAGAAATTGAAAGAGTTGATATCCATTGGATGAACAACGTAAGTCCCTTAGTGATAACCAACATATCACATTATAAAATTGAGTGAAAGTCCACTATTAGAAGGAACCTTGAGGTTGTCTCATTTGATCATATAATCCGTATACATTGTTTAGCATATGAGCATCCTTATTCAAGAGAGAGTTTGATGTTTGGTATTTCATCCTAGAATACTAAGAGCATTTGATTCTACATGTTGTAGTGGAATAAAACTCACATCAACAAGACCCAAGTTCAATCCCCCATGGGGATATTTAAAGTGGAATTATAAGTAGTGACTCTTGGTCTTCCATAGGAGGTGGTTTCTAAATAAAAGTGGATTTCTAAGTAGTGACTCTTGGTCTTTCATTGGTTTTCTAAGGGGTTTGCTTGTAAGGAGCTTGTAGTGGTGTTGATGTGAGTTTTGTACCACTACATAACATATAGGATTAAACACTTGATACAGGATATCAAACACTCAACCCTCTCTTGAAAAGTATATACTCACGAAGGACGTGAGGAAACACTCCAAGGTTCTCTACAACTGTGGATCCTAACTCAGTTTCAATGATGTGATTTGCTGGTAATCACGTCGGCGGGCTTACGTTGTTTCTTCAAAGATATTGAACTCTAGCTATGATGATGATGGATTCTAGCTTTTCAATGTATACTCCCTTTGTTTCTCCTCCTGAATTTATGTCACTTCTAACTTCACTTCACAAACTCTTGCTACTAAGCTACTCACTACCTCACTACTACTCCTAAGGATGAAGAAGTTAACAAATGGACGGGGATC